>CM031241.1:123065716-123247803 GCA_018340775.1 Taxus wallichiana var. yunnanensis | reverse complement strand
TCCATTATTCCCTTCTTATGAGGCCATTACAAATGCAAGATCGCTTAAATTATGAATGAAAGAGGAAACATCTTCATTAGATTGGGTTGAAAAAATAGGAATCTTTGCCATTTCAAAAGTAACCATGTAAGAAATACCAACACACAAGTACAATCAACAAAGACTTATGTGTACAAATAATTGGAATCACCGTAATAAAAAATGACTTTATACCTTTCTAAAACAAAATAGAAATAACCACAGAAACTTACATTTACTATGGTAAAACTTGACTTACTGCACACAATAAAAACCACTTTACTATGGTAAACACTATTCATGGTAAAAGTGAACCTCAACGTGGTAAATACTATTCATGGTAAAAGTTAAGTTACTATAGTAAATACTATTTATAGTAAACTTACATTTATGTGGTCATTTCTTGAAAAATATTAATAGTTAACTATTAATCTTCTTCAAGGAAAGGAAAGGAATGACCACGGTAAACTTACGATAGCTTATGGCAAACTTGACTTATCATGGTAAATACTATTCACAAAATTGAAAAGTGAATTTATTTTGGTAAATACTATGCACGGTAAAAGGGAATTTACTACGGTAAATACTACGCATGCACAAGTAAAAACTAAATTTACGATGGTAAATACTATACACGGTAAAACAAAGTTTACCCTCCAAATGATTTCTCTCACTAAGTGGGAATATCTCTCCAAAAAATCCACCAAAAAGGAATGGTCTCGGCAACGAAACTAAAATGTCATCACGATTTCGAGCACTATGATAATTCTTCATCGGGAAACTCCTCGTGTATGATTATTTTAGTAATGCGCAACTTTGATTTGGTGGTAAAATCTGAAACACAATAATAGACATAACACAAGAATACCATAGACTATGATACAAAGGAATCATGACAAATCTGGAAATACAAGTGTAAATTATATTATCAAAATGAAATTGTTATAATCTCACCCAAGAAATACATCGAGTGTTACTAACTCCACTCGCCTTCCTAATAACTATGAGAGAGAAACTTCACAATTATCTCTCTTAATGGCTTCCTTAACACACCTTCTAAATGATGGTTTCCTTAACACTTTCTCATACAATATTTCTCACTACTTCCCTACTATGCTAAATGAGAGGGGTGGCCTCTCTATTTGTAGAACTTTTAGGCTTATCCACCATATCTCTAAGATAGGATAATAAATCTCCTCCGACTAATCATATTCCATACCTTAACTCTTATCTTTACATGTAGGCTTATCCTTTAAGATAAGATAAACCTTATCATTTCACATGGGTTCCACCTTTTTTTTAGAATTTATACAAATAAAATATACAAAATATTTATGACATCACTCCTTATCTTTATTACAAATATAATATTTCTAATTCCTAATCATGTAGACCGTACTTATCTACTTACCTAACTTTGACATTTTAATATTACCGAGACCACTTATGACAAATATTTACTTTTTACGACAACATTCCTATTGTAATTTGACTATTACCATACTATACATTATCGACGGCATGTAATTTATCTTCTATCGGACACTACTACTAATTAGACTTAACAACACCCTATTCCTAATACATACATTAAGGAAATAGAAATCATGGAGGAAATTTTTAGTGTCGACAATACTCATTTCCTAAATGAGACAGTTAGAATCTTGTTGGTAGAATTCATGGTGGCCCATCGTAATACTATCCCCTTATCACCCATAAGCTAATGGGACATCTAAGCTATAAACAAAATTTTGACTCACAAGTTGACCAAGATTTGTGATGTTGGTAGATGGGACTAGGAAGATAAAAAATTTATCGTGTTATGGTCATATCGAACTAATTATAAAAGACCGAACAAGGCCACACATTTTAATTGGTCTTTGGCATGGAGGTTGTGTTACCTATTGAATTCATGTTACCCTCTCTGTGTATTGCATGCACAGGTGGGTTAAGCCTGGCTGATGAAAAAAGCACTTAAGGAACAAATTGACAAGTTGATGAAATTGGATGAAAGATGTTGCATAGCACGATGGAGTTAGAAAATAGAAAAATCTAGGCAGAAGGCATGACATGATAGACACATCAAGAATAAGTAGTTTGAGGTTGGACAGATGGTTCTACTTTATGATTCTAAGTTTTTGTGCCATCTTGGGAAATTCAAAGTCCATTGGTTGGGCCCATATATTATATCCTATATACTTGATTTCGACGCTTTCCAGTTATAAGCATTGGATGGAACATGGTTTTCAGGTTATTTCAATGGGAATACGTTGAAGCCCTACTATAAATAAGTCTTCTTTAAGTTGTAGATAAGGTAGCATCGCTAGTTAACTTAGGATTCCCTTAATGCAATTTACTTTTTGTATGTTTCCCTTTGTCATTGCTTTGCTTTGTCTTTTGATTTGTTTTTTTGTGGGCACACTTGTGCACTGGTAGCCACTTACTATCTCAAAGGGTTTTTATGCATAGAGGATCGTGCATCTATTTAGTGTGGGGTGGAATGTAAAGGAGAACTTAAAATAAGGATGCAGTAAGTGCTGGTAGCAATGTTGGTCGGTGGCTTGGGTTGTAAATTCAAAGGCACATAGGATGAAGGAAGGAACATATGTAAAATTGTTCATGGTGGAAGAATGGTGTCAAAAGGCTTTGAGAAAACCATGTACAAGGGTAAAAAGTGCAGAACAACATGAGGTAGGTGGTAACAAGAACTAGAATTAAGATGCAAAGGAATATTGCCTTCGGTGTTGGAAGCACGGAAACGATTTGTTGCCTGCTTAAATATTTTACACGCCAAAGGTTGTGAGAGTTTCACGTAGGTTTTCACATGGAGGAAAAGTGCTAGATAAAACATGCATGGGATAGAGGTGAAAAAATATGACTTTAATGTGAAGGTGTAGTGGTAGGTAAAGCATGGATTTTAATGTGGAGAAAATTAATAAAATATAAATAGAAGGTCAGGAAAGCTATTTTTCTTCACCTTGCATTTGATATTGAAGATCTCTTGCGATCTAAGGTGTTTTTGTGAATTTTTGTTTTTAGGAAATGTGGTGTACGAAGGTGAGAAATCGGCATATTTTTGAACCGAGTTGAGAGTAGAGTACACAAGCATACACAGAGAATATTGTTTAGTGTAGCTTTGTGAGTGATTATAATGCCTTGTGGAAAAAGGGTGCTCTAGGTTAGGGTTTACAAATCCAGGGATTGGGTTTTTGAGGAGATTTCATGAGGTAGAGCCGAGGGTTTGAGTAGTGGTGAAACTAGATGCAAGGAATTACAGAGGTCTAAGGAGAAGAGAAATGACACCAAGGAAGGGAGCGAACACTTCACCAAAGAAGGGAAAAAGTAAGGGAAAAGGAAAACCAACCATTTCTACTAGTTTTAATGAAGATTGGAATACGGAGATGCAATACCTAGATGGTGTGTTGTTAGGAAGTAATGAGTTTCTAACATATGTAATATGGCCATGAGAAACTACAACCATTGGATGAGCACCACGAAAATGAGATGGAAATGGAGTTAGTGTTTCTAATCGAGAAAGAACACAGGATGGAAAACCTATGTATGATGATGAGGTGAAGACCAAGATGGAGAAGGTTGGACTCTTGTAACTCTACAAGTTGCCCTATTTTAGAAAGCCGAAAAAGGTTATACCAGTGGTTAATGTCATGCATCCATGAGGACTTTTTATTTTGCGGGAAGGCGAATACACTTGACCGCTCAACTCATCTCATGGTAAACTTGCCTTATCTACAAAGGGGAGTCACTGGATGATGACTTAGGTGATAATGATTCCATCAAGAAGACAACCACATCATTTGAGTACAAGAAGGGTTCATGCTACTTTGATATCAGCTCGATCACCGATCCTGTGATGAAGATGGCCACACATCTGGTCACCAAGTTGAATGGGCAAGAGAGGTGGACACAAATAAACAAGAGGTGGTTGAATGTTTGTCACAATATTTCAGAGGGAATGGTCTACAACCTCTCAGCCTTTATTGTAGAGGACATCATAGATGCCATACATGATGGAGACAATATTATGTATGGTAACATCCTTCTCACCATTTTGTTTTCAGAAATTGGAGTGCCCAATGGGCCGAGATAAATATGTTTGGGAGTACCCGGATGAGGACCCCTCCCCTGCTAAAATATTTGAATCCTACACTTGTGACACAATGACGACTGCTCGTAAGGTTCACTTGGATAAATGGTACAAAAGGATTTGTGATGCATTCGGGGAAGAATGGAGAATACCTAAGAGTTGTCCACATTAGTGGATGGAGAAGCTGAGTTTTTTGTATATCATTACTTCTGTATTGTCAGGTTTACTTTGATGAATGGCACCAAGAGTCCTTGGTGTAAATTTCCCTTCTCCTTCATAGTGTAGTACTTTCAAAGTGTAGCCAATAGGTATAAGGAGGCCAAGAAGCTTATACTTGATCTAAGTGAAGTAGACTAGGAGTACCACATGATGTGTCAAACTTTTCTATACCCCAAGAGGCATGTTTATGTAGAGAAGTATATCCCTCATGAAATGCACATGTTGAAACTTACATCACTACCTATTACAGGGAAGACATCAACAAGGTTTTATATACACCTCATGCCCAAGTTCAAAAAGGGTGCATATGTTGAGGATGATGTTTCCATCCTAGATGAACCTATCCAAAGAAATAAAGTGCTAATAAAGAAGAGGAAACAATAAGATACTATTGCGTAAAAGGTGTTAAGCACGCATACAACTCATACTACGAGGGCATAGGAATCCAGAGTGGGCATGAGCACTTACACTCAGAGCAAGAAGTCCACCATGAAGCATTTCCCAAGAGGGAAGAGTTGCTCGAGAAAGATAAATCCCCTATGTTAGAGGAGTCACTAGTAAAGAAGAAAAGGGTGGCACAAGGTTCGGACTCGGAGGAGACAGAGAGCGTGGAAGGCCATGAGACTGAGGAAGAAAATGAGGAGCGTGAAGAAGATGATAATCCATTGTGTATAATGTACATGAATTCGATGAAGAAAGAGATGAAGAGAAGAATGAGTATGAGGAGGGCACCCATAACAAAGGAGGAAGTGAGGAAGTAGACATGCATGCTTAGAAGACCCTGACCCCAACTAGAGAATAGATAGATGACACAGTAGAGAAGGAGGTGGTGGGTATTATACAATAGTTATTAGAGCATGAGGTGGAGCGCAGTGACAAAGAAGTGCTAAAGGAAGAAGAGGAGCGGAGATCCCAACCTAGTAGTAAGTTTCCCCAAGAAAGCACACACATGTGGAAAGGGCGTAGTAGTGGTAGAGGAACATGCAATGACTTACATCAATGATCCAAACAAGGTACTTCATGCATGCTTCTAAAGCACAATACCCATAGATAAAATCCTCTATTGGTCCTCTTTTGATGAAGAGAATCCATACCCGTGGACAAGGAAAATGATATCCTAGGATTTTGAGTCCCACGTTGATGAACCTAAGTTCAAGGTTAACAAGGATGCATTGATGGAGACACCAGACACTGAAGGGGTGAATCCTATTGTAGATTCCCAATGGCTATCTAATGAGAAGATTTGTAATGCACTTAACAAAGTGTTGATGGATGTGGAAGCAAGAATTTTTGACAGAAATTATAGAATAAGAGTCTTGGAGGATGAGCTTGAAAAAAAGAATGAGGAGATCATTAAGAGGGATAGGGAGATAAAATAGAAGGAATTGATCAATGCGTAATTAAGGCATGAGCTAAGGGATGAAAAGGCGAAGGTGCACGAAGTCTACAAGAAGATAGAGGTTATTTCAAATGCCATTATCTTAAAGCACCTAGACCTAGCCCCTCCTGAGTAGAAGTACAAGTTAACCATGCAATGCTTGGAAGAATTGACGCACATACTCACCATGGAGAGGTAACCACTTACATTGGAGTCGACGATTAAGAGGTGATGGTGTGCTAGAAGGAAGAAGAAAAGTTGAAGATTAGGGAGACAATAACTCGGTACTCTAAGCTCCTTGCCTCAGTGAAGACCATGATGCAAATGGCTGAAGTTGTGTATGAAAATTATGGCAACATAGAGATAGAGTAGCAAGCATATTGGTTGCTACCCATGAGGTGGATCTGAAGGAGTTTTAAGAGAAAAACAAGGGAAATAGGGCAGAGCGAGATAAAATCTTGGTAGAAGTTGAGAAGAAATCAGAGGTGATCAAAACCTTGAGGGTTTTGATTAAAAATAAATTGAAGGAATTTTACCCAAGTCACTTGCAGGATGGATGTGCTAGGTGACCTTAGCAAGTAGATGGAAAACATCGTAGATATGCTAAAGGCTAAGGGAGGTGAGCTAAGTTTTGATGAAGTTAGTGCGTTGGTGGGTGATTTACTTCAACACAAGTGCAGGTGAGGTAGATGCTTGGGATAAAATTGAAGCATCCATGAAGAAAGAATTCCCACTCCTCATGCAATAGTAGTAGGATCCTTTTATTATTCCATTCTTTATTCAATTGCAGATTATTTCATTTCTCCTATTCTTTATTCTTTGGTGAAAGAGAAGAGGTTCCCATCACCGGTTTGATCCACATCGTATCCTCCTTCAAAGGTAGGCACTGCAGAAAATGCCACTTTCAAATATGCTCAAAGGTCGTCTGACTGGTGGAAGGAAATGTTCAAGCTGAGCAACAAAGATTATTTATGCACTACTATGAAGGATGTTGACAAGGATATAAAAGAAAATATTAATAATACAAAACCCTCGGTTGTAAGATCCGTGGCCATTTTCAAGGAGTAGTGGAGAAAGGTGAGGTAACACTTTATTTTTCACTTTACCATTTTCCATAAGCAAATCTACAAAGAGAACGAAATGATTCCGTCCCTATTCGAAGCTCCATGTTACGAAGTAATGGGTAATGTACTTTAAAAAGTGCAAGGTGAGGTAGATGCTTGGGATAAAATTGAAGCATCCATGAAGAAATAATTCCCACTCCTCATGCAGTAGTAGTAGGATCCTTTTATTCTTCCATTCTTTATTCAATTGTAGATTATTTCATTTCTCCTATTCTTTATTCTTTGGTGAAAGAGAAGAGTGTTTCCAAGGATAGATAAAACACGTAGTGTGGGGTAATCTTGGGACTTAAATTGACAAAGTCTCAAGGTAGTAGGTCAACACATGTGGAAGGAAGTGCAAGAGGAAGGAACTCTAGGAAAAGCGTGCAAGGAAAGGGTTTGAGTTGGAACTAAGGCACACATGGAAGTAGAACAAGGGTTTAAGGACTTAGCCATATTTTGTGTTATGGCATCACATGGAAAATACATGAAGCTATGGATAGGAATAATGATGAGTGGATAAGGTTGTTACATGGATACTTGAGACTCAAGAAAATAATATTCCACAAGACAATATTCCAAGATAGGAATCATTATGGTCGCGGGTGAAGAATGGAGGTTGTTATGATTAGCGGCATCTAGGTGGCTTAGACACTCAAGTATGGTAGAGATGATGGAATTTGGCATGCGGGATTGCTTATGGAATGATGGTAAGGTGAGATCTTATCCTATATAAGGATGCATTTGGATCTGAAAAGGGAGGATGAAGAAACTTAGTAGAGATATGCATATGAACTAGGAGGATATAGTTAAGAACTCTCTACGCATAGTATCTTGTAGGTTACGAGATGGCATTTCGATATATTCGGTCTATATAACCCTAGTGATGAATCAAGCTATTGTAAATGTTTATAAATCAATATATGATGTGTTATTCTAGATATCCTTGTTTATGGGTATAAAACCTTGTGTTATTCATGTTGTTATGGATCAGATCTAGTTTCTTTATGCTTATTACAATGTTTATTTCCATTGATGGTACATTTGTTCCTAGATTTGGTATCTATACTTTCTATTTTTGAGTGAATGCATATATTTTTGTTCCTACAACCCATCCTCCATTAATGGTAGAACATTCTCGTGAAGCTCACATAAAGGAGGGGCTTGATGCCCAACGCATATTGGGTGATAGGATGACACACTTGGGGTAGAAAGAAGGTATATTAAATATGAATACAAAAGGGCTAAGGGGTGGGACAAACATATAAGTGATGAGATCAATGAAACAATATTTGAATGATTTTGGATTGGCAAAGTGACAATATGTTCATAACCATCATGAAGGAATTTGACACATTGATGTATAGTGGAGGGCACGACTTGCATGGCATGGATCCAAGGTCTACCTAAGAGGAGATTGAATTAAAAATAAGCATCAAGGACATAGAATTTAGTAAGAATTGTTTTAGGTCCGACATGAATGTGGAGGGATATAGTACCAAGGCATATGCAAGTGGAAGAATCATAACCACAGATAAGAGTGGAGTTATGGGAGATGAGACTATCATTGATACCTAATTTTGTAAGAGAGAATGGGCAAAAAGGTTAACGGTGGACCCATTTTCAATGAGGACACATTTGATATAGGTAGTACTAACGATAATGGTAATGAGTAATGGTGCACAAGGGTTATTTTTGGCAGCGGGTGATACGTCGTCATCTATGAAAGAGATAGAATGAGGTAAGCTATAAAGGGAATAAATGAGATGGGTAAAAGATTCGGTAGAATGGTTGCGCTCAAGATGGATAGCATGAAGGGTGGCCTCAAGAGTGTGTGCAGTAATCTGGTGCATTGCATAGTCAGTCATAGAGGGATATTTTAGTAGGTGTATTCTTGATTTGGGCGATGATATCATAGACTTTGGAAGGAGATAAGGGAGTAGTAGGTAATGTAAACACTCAAATTTTCCTCCAAAATTTCTATTTCATTAATGTATGTATTAGGAATAGGATGTTGTTAAGTATAATTAGTAGTGGCGTCGATATATGATAACGGCACTACCAAGAATTATAATATGGTAACATTCAAAGTACAATAGGAATGTTGTGTTAAAAATTAAATATTTTTCGTAAGTGGTATGGTAATGTTAAAATTTCAAAGTTAGGGTAAGTAGAGAAGTAGGGTCTACATGATTAGGAATTAGAAATATTACATTTGTAATAAGGACAAGGAGTGATGCCATTAATATTTTGTGTATTTTATTTGTAAAAAGTCTAAAAAGGTGTAACCCATGTGAGATGATAAGGTACATCTTATCTTAAAAGATAAGCCTACATGTAAAGCTAAGAGTTTAGGCATGGAATATGATTGGCTAGAAGATATTTCCTATCCTATCTTAGAGATAGGGTGGATAAGCCTAAATTTCTATAAATAGAGAGGCCACCCCTTCTCATTTATCATGGAATAAAGTTGTAATAATTATTTTATGAATAAAGGATTCATTGTGAAGGTGTGTTAAGGAAGCCATCAAGATGAGTAATTGTGAAGTTTCTCTCATAACTATTGTTGGAAAACAAATGGAGTTGGTAACACTTGGAGTAATTCATGGGTGAGATTGTGACAATTTCATATAAATAATATAGTTTACAGTTATATTTTAGATTTTTCATCATTCTTTTATGTCATAGTTTGTGGTATTCTTGTGTTATGTATGTTATTGTGTTTCCAGATTACTACCACCAAACCAAAAGCTGTGCATTATTGAAATAATCATAGCACGAGGAGTTCTCGATGAAATATTATCAAAGTGTCAGATTGGTGTTGACATTACGGTTTTGTTTCGAGACCATTCCTTGTTGGTGGATTTTCTAGAGAGATATTCCCACTTAGTCGAAATCATTTGGAGGGTAACCTTATTTTTACCATGCATTGTAGTTACCATGGTAAAATAAATTTTTACCTTGAATAATATTTACCATAATAAATTCACTTTTTACCATGAATAGTATTGACCACAATAACTTCACTTTTATCGTGAATAGTGTTTACCACAATAAAGTCGAGTTTTTACCGCAAAGAAGTCAAGTTTCACCATAGTAAATGTAAGTTTACCATGGTCATTCTTATTTTGTTGTAGAAAGGTGTAAAGTCACTTTCTATTACGTTGATTCCAATTATTTGTGCACATAAGTCTTTTTATTATACTTGTGGGTTGGTATTTCACCGTGGTTAATTTTGGCAATGGAAAAGATTCCTATTGTTTCAACCCAATCTAATGAAGATGCTCCTTCTTTCATTTAACAATTTAAACGATCTTACATTTGTAATGGCATCATAAGAAGGGAACGATGAATTGAATTTTTTCCTACCTTTGTGGATGGTTCGACCCTTAGGTGGTTTGAAACACTAGGTGATAATGTTAAAAATCATTGGATTTATTAACTGAAATTTTTCTTGAAGAATTTTTTGAACAACAAAAATATGCAGACCTCGTGATCGAGATCACAAAGCTATCCCAAGGAGAGAAGGAGAAGATAAGGGATTATCAACGCTCATGTTCTACAGCGCCTAAGGAGGAAGCTCGATGCCCGATCTAGAAGGAAAGATTAGCAGATGGGTTGATGAATGGCATTGATAATCTCCTTTGTAAGCACTTCATTCTTAGGATGAAGCTAGAGATTAGACAACAAGTGAAGTATGACTGCCCAACGACCCTCAAAAAAGAAAAGGAGATTCCAAGAAGGAAAGAAGAAAGCATGGAAGATGAGCCTAAAGAAGTTATTATTAGGGTGGAGACTACACCAACACCTTTGGTCCAGACACCACAACTACTATTGGTGAGAACAAATCCACCCTCTAGTACTTCCAATTTGAGTATGAATATCTCCTTAAGAAGATGGGCTAGATAACTATTAATTATTGTATCTACGAGAGAAAAAATGACCACATGCACTAGATGGAGGCAACATTTCAAATTTTAGATGAAGAAAAAGCCTCAATAAACCCTACAAAGTGTGTCTTTGGATGTTCTAAAGGTGTCTTGTTAGGGCATGTTGTATCCAGAGATGGTATTGGCACTTGATCCCGATAAAGTTTCAAAATCAAAGAGTTACCATTTCCTATGAATAGAAGTAAGTTAAGATTATTTTAAGGCCATGTGGGTTACTATAGAAGGTTCATGAATAATTTCTCAAAGATTTCACAACCACTAACCTAGTTCTTGAAGAAGGATGTTACTTATGAACTAGGAAAGAAGGCACATGAAGATTTTGAGAAGCCAAAGGAAAATTTGGTTTCTTCACCTATTTATTTAAGTAATCCGAGAATGGAGCAAGCCATTCATCGTGTATACTGATGCTTCAGATATAGCACTAAGGAGTACTTTGAGCCAAAAGGATGAAAATGGGAATGACCATCCAGCTTTACTTTGGGAGCATACAAAGAAGTAGTCATTGAGGTAAATTATACTATAATGAAAAAGAGGCTCTAGCTATCATTTTTGATATAAAGAAGTTTAGAAATTACTTGCTAGGGTAGAGATTTATAGTTATAATAGATCATCGACTCTAAAATATATTGTAAATAATCCCAACCCATCGGGAAGGATAACAAGATGGATAATTTTGCTACAAGAATTTGAATTTGATATTATAAATAGGATAGTAAAGAAGCATGTCAATGAAGATGCACTCTCTCGAGCCTATGATGGTTTAGGTTCATCTTGTGATGATGATTATTTCCCATATGCAACAATGTTATCCCTTTGACATAATCCCTACTAAATATATAAATATTTGGAATTATTTGAATGATTTGAAGTTTCTGATGTAGTGCCAATGCAAAGACTAAGAGGAAGATTACTCAAGTCACCATCTATATTCTATTCGTAGGAGTATTATTTCACATAGGGCCCGATGGAAAGTACAAGAGGAAAATTGGACGTGATCAAGGAAAGGAGGTAATATAAAAATCCAAACTGGTACATGTAGATGACACTTCTCTAGACAACTTACAACAAGAAGGATCTTGGATGTAGGTTATCACTGGCCAACTCTTTTTAGAGATTGTTATAATTATTGTAAGACATGTGATATTTTTCAAACACATGAGAATTAGAAGACTTTATCATCTCCATTATTCCCTATTCTTCCACTTGGTCCCTTTAAAAAGTGGCGAATAGATATTTTAGTCCACTTCCAACTACCCCATGTAAAAATAACTATATTGTAGTTACCACTACTTATTTAACCAATTGGGGTGAAGGTAGGTCCTTGAAAACAACTTCCATAGATGAAGTGGAAAGGTTCATGTATGAACGCATTGTCACCAGATTTGGTTGTCCATTAGAAATTGTAACAAATCAAGGAAGCCACTTCATTAATGAGGTGGTAGAAGCCCTAGTAAACAAGTTTTCTATTAAGTACAAGAAGGAAAAAACTTACAAGCCAAGCACAAATAGATAGGTGGATCGAATAAATTATGTATTGTGCCAAATCCTAGCAAAAGATGCAGCTTTGCAGGTGCGTAAGTGGGATAAAAGGGTTCATGCAGCATTATGTGAATATAGGGCAATATCAAAGTCAACAACAAGATACTCCCCATTTCAATTGGCTTATGGAATTGATCCAGTTCTTCCTATTGAGTTTTATATTCCCATTGTAAGAGTTATTAAAATGAAAGGATGGATGAAAGCTATTCAATGAGAAAAAGATCGATACATCTTAATTTGCTAGAGGAAATGAGGGAAAAACAAAGGATATAAGTTATAAGAGAAAATGTAGCAAAAGGAGTACTTTGATCAAAATATCCTCTGGTCTCCATTTCGGTGAATGAATTTGTTTTAGTATATAATTCTAGATACAAAAAGAGAAGGCAAAGAAAACTTCTTTCAAAATGTATGGGACCCTACATAATAGTAGTTGTGCATGATAATGGTACATATCAACTAGAGGAATTGGATGGTAATCCCATTACAAAATGAGTCAACCATGACAAGTTAAATATTTTCCAGTGCACCAACTTCATAATGTACATCACACTAGTAACTTCACATTATCTTGCCAACTCCCTTTCTTGAGCTTCATTATACTCGAGTCTTCTCTCTTCTCTTTCCATTTCAGCCGCAAAGTCTTCCATCTTTCTCCACACTAGCTTTCACACACCACACTTATTGGGAAGTTAGCTATCCATAGGAAGTGCTTCCAAACTTAAATTAATAATAGGGATATTGATAGGTAGAGGTATAGTTCTACAAGAATGATCCTCTTGGCCCCTCAAGAACTCAAACTCAGCAACCTCCGGACAAGAATATGTAGAGATCATGTATTCTAGAGTATAGCTAGTCAATACCCTACTCCACCATTGATCCACAACACAAGTCCAAGTCAGATCAGCATCATGCAACCTCTAAAACTCTTCCGGGTCCATACACAAGGTCTATAATACCAACTTGACCTTGATGCATATGCTGACAAGTCATTCATACAACTCTACTAGGAAACAACAAAAGGTCTTATACAACTCATGACATAAGTGATCCTCTACCCATTTACATGCATCAAACTTAAGTTCGGTGTTAAATCTTTGAGAAAACTCATCCTCTATGATTTTGACCCGTGTTTGATGTTTTCCAAGGTCAAACACTCTATCATTACACATCATTCTCATAACAGACTTCAAAAGAGGTCTCGACAATGGAACCAAAATGTAGTCATCTTTTATATACCTTCTTTCTACCCCAAACGCATTGGCCTATCACCCAATATGCATTGGGCACTCACCCAAGGTGTGTAAGGTGCCGAGTCCCTCCTTTATGTGAGCTTCATGAGAATTTTCTGCCATTAATGGAGGATGGGTTGCAGGAATAGAAATATATGCATTCACTAAAAATAGAAAGTAAATATACCAGATCTAAGCACAAATGTACCATAAATGGAAATAAACATTGTAATAAGCATAAAGAAACTAGATCTGATCCATAACAACATGAATAACACAAGGGTTTATACCCATAAACAAGGATATCTAGAATAACACATCATATATTGATTTATAAACATTTACAGTAGCCTCATTACATCACAAGGGTCATATAAACCAAATATATCAAGAAATACCATCTCAAAACCCTACAAGATACTCTACACAAAGAGTTCTTAACTATACCCTCCTAGTTCCTATGCATCTCTCTACTAAGTTTCTTCATCCTCCCTTTTCAGATCCAAATGCATCCTTATATAGGATAAGATATCACCTTACCATCATTCCAAAAGCAAGCCCACATGCGAAATTTCATCATCTTTTCCATACTCGAGTGTCCAAGCCATGCAGATGCCAGCTAACCATAAAAACCTCCACTCTCCAGCCCATAACCATAATGATTCCTATCCTGGAATATTCTCTCTCATGGAATATTATTTTCTTGAGTCTCAAGTCTCCATGTAACAACCTTATCCACTCATCATTATGCCTATCCACAGCTTCACGTGTTTTCCATGTGACGCCATAACACAAAATATGGCTAAGTCCTTAAACCCTTATTCTACTTCTCGCACGTTCCTAGTTCTAACTTAAACCCTTTCCTTGTGCACTTTTCCCTAAGTGCCTTCCTCTTGAACTACCTTTCGTGTGTCCGACCTTCTATCTTGGGACTTAGTCAATTTAGTGCCCAACACCACTCCCTATGATATCACGGGACGGATATGATTTTGGTCAATCTAGTGTACCCACCTCCATTCTTCCTACTATTTTTTCCCTATTATATCCATGTATACTTGATTATTCTTTCACCTACTATATTTTTCCATACTAGTACACCTACCTCCACTATCCCCCACACTGTTTCTCCTATCATATCCACTCACATTTTGGTCGTTATTTCACCCATTGTCTTTGTCCCTATAAGCACCCCACCTCCACTACCCTCTATTCTTAATCTACCTTCGAATGTCCTTGATAGCGCTACCCAAATTGATGACACACATAACGACACTTCCACTAAATTTGACGATGTAGTCAATGTTTTCAAAATCACCGATGAGTCACTATGCAATAACTAGATTTCACCCCTCTCGGTGTGAACCATTCTTATTTTGAAGAAACATTCGCCGATGACGGACCCTGTGAATATTGGTTCAAAAATCCTCCATCCACTAATGTTATGATACTATATAAAGGATCTATTAATAGTGTTGATGCCATTTCATCTTCTTCTCCACCAGAGGTAGTTTCACAACCCCCTTTCACTTGCACCTTATATATCAATAAGACATTTTGGGAACACATTCCTCTCGATCTCACTAGCTCCGATATTATCTGTACCCATGATTTCTTACCTAGGTTCAACATGACACTTAATGACATATTACCACCCATCCATTCACCCCATATTTATTACGGTTACTTCCATATTACAACAGCTTATGGCTTATGATTTTTTCAATTAATATTTTTTTCACACGTGTTTCCCATGGTTTTCCATTTACACTTGGACGATCCTAGCTCAATTATATTGGTGGTACACTTGATCAACTTCATTCTTCACTCTCTTTTCACATGCCCCTTGGCACTATCTCCATAGGTAATGATTCTTCTCTTGCATATGTTCCTAACATTTCATGTTGGTGTGCTCATGGCTGCCCACCAATTACTTTTATGGATGAAGAATATGTGATGAATTCTTATCTCCTTCATCGTAATGCATCTTTATATGATCCACCTCATTCTATCACCTACCAAGTTTCAAATAAGCTTCGAGTTTTGATTGAGACAAAAATTATTTGTTTGATGGCATCTCCTAGTCACCTTTATCACACTATCCCTAGGGGGCATCGCCACTACACACTCCCCCCTTCCTCACATTAGCATAGTTGCACCCAATTCTATTCCTTCCTCTCCACACATTCATATACTTCTTACACATTCTCGCACCCTCACTACCCGATGATGCACTCTTGTGCTTTAGTTCACACTAAACTATTGAGGGATTACCATTACACTAAACCCCACACACCACACATCATACCTTATCCTACATGCCATCTATTATCCATTTATACATCATCTATCTCATACATGTTACACTATTCATATTCATATTCATATATGAGTCTAGTTTTATATTTCATCCATATATTCTATATTTATGCTAGGTCACATTATACATGGATCTAGCTTTAAATTCAATCACTCCACATTATATTTCTATTTACCACATCTTATTCTACACACCCTACATTTTCTATACTACATGAGTTACATAGTGCTTTTATCCATCATCTACATTCTACATGCTACACTAGATTCCATTACATTTGGGTCTAGTTTTATCATCACTACATATTCTATCTACACCTATCATCACACTTTCTACATTTTACCGTGCATCTACACATCCTATTCACCATTTGGTCACCTACACTACATTGTTCTATGCACTGCAATCACCACCCTATGATACACTCTAGTTCCTCTCGTTCATTCTCGATCGCCAAGGGTTTACTAATCAAATGGACCTTACCTACATGTGACATGTCATCATACCACATTCATCAGACTAGTGACCCACACTCTAAGCTATATCATCCCCCACTTTCATCATCACATCATGTAGTGGTATACACCTTTAGGTTAAATCACCACTCCTTTCATCATTCCCAATTATTTTATCAACTTAACCATATACTCTATCTCATTTTTTCATCACCTATCGTAGTGATATACACCTTAGGTTAAATCACCACTCCTTTCATCATTTCCATTCATTCTCTCATCCACTCAGCCTCACATTCTACTTCATCCTATCATCACGTAGTGGTATACAACTTAGGTTAAATCATCACTTCCTTCATTGATGTTCTATTATCATCTTACATCCTATTATCACATATTCATATTTTGTTATTTTACTCTAATTAATTCTATTACATCATCATTTATCCTATTAATCACATAGTGATATATGCTTTAGGCTAAATCACCACCCTCACCTTATTCATCATGTAGTGGTATACGCTTTAGGCTAAATCACCACCCTCGCCTTCTTCATTACATAGTGGTATATGTTTAGTGCTAAATCACCACCTTCCACCATTCATCATATATACACTTCATAAATTCTACTTTTGAAATCTTATTGACAAACACACAAAAAATCACTCTCATTCTTACTAAATCTGTTACAATTAGTGATTTTCACTAATTACCTAACGCTCCTTACCAAATTAGCCAATTAACACCATGTTTTGTATTGTGTAACCCCCTTTACATTTAGGATGCCACTTTACGGTGAATCGTAAGTCAAAATCCTCTTTGAAATGGACAATTAGCGATTATAGGCTAATTAAGCCTATTTTTCCCTTGATTTGGTCAATATGCCCTAGTATTGACTCAAACCCCTCTTCTAACCACTCAAAATCACCCCATTCACCTCCACAACATCTCAACAAGCTTCAAAATTTTTTCCTAGCCTCCTTATCGACCATAAGCGGTTGATTAAGGCTCCACACCTCTTAATCACTTGGTAATTAACTAATTGTTATTAGCAAGGCCTAATCATGATTAACAATTATAATCCAATTTGGGGCTTTTAGTCGCACATGTACCGAAATACAAGTTTCTCCCAAAATGAAAATTATAATTTGAGTGCACTTCATTCCTTTATATTATACACACCATGCTTTGATTTGCATCTCATATAATACATATGATTTCTAAGCCAAGTCTAATCCTTGCTTAAAACCTTCAACAAGGTTAGTAGATGAATAATCTAAAGTGACTTAACAAGTCATTTGGAGAGGTCATTTCACCATTGTTTGAGTAGCAACCATAACCATTTGATTTCCCCTTAGGTCTATTTAGGCCCATGTTAGGTAATTGATCATATTAGTAGGCATGTTTAGTTAGTTTTTGCATTGTTTCCATACTAATTAGGCATTATTTTAAGCTTTTATCTTAATGTTACATTCCTAGACTTAGATCCCTAGCTAATTAGGTGGCAATGGTGTTAGCCTTCCTTGTTTAGCTTTGTAGTTTGCTTGTAAAATTTTGGGGTGCATTCATTTGGCACGCCCAGTGGGAGAATACCCATTGCATTCAATTTTTAAAGATTTTTAACTTAGTTTCAAAGTTTTTCATTTCAAGTTTTAGATTACTTTCAAGTTTCCTAGATTAATTTAAATTTTTCTAGTTTACTTTCAAGCTTTCTAGAGTACTTTCAATCTTTTTAGATTAGTTTCTCAAGCTTTTTACATTAATTTCAAAGTTTTAGAGTAATTTTCAAAGTTTTATAGATCAATTGCCAT
Source organism: Taxus wallichiana var. yunnanensis (assembly GCA_018340775.1). Lineage (NCBI taxonomy): Eukaryota > Viridiplantae > Streptophyta > Pinopsida > Cupressales > Taxaceae > Taxus > Taxus wallichiana. The sequence continues at coordinate 123,229,679 of CM031241.1, read as the reverse complement.
TTTTAAAAGTTGTTTCAACTAGATTAGTGGTAGAATTTTTGTTTTCATGTTTTTTTAGGATATAAGGAGGTGAAGCCCTATCAAAATTCCCTCAAAATACCAAAGATTGGACCTTTTTCAAGAAATCTTCTCAAAACAACATTCATCAAAGCATTGAGATATGTTAGAAAGGAATAGTTTTCTAAAAATGAATACCCTAAATTCTTGGTAACTTTTTTCTCCAAATTTATGTTGGCATTTTTAGAGCTCCTCATTACCTTTCTAACTACAAAAAAATGAGGTTGGGATCAAAATTTATCACCTCAGGAAGATATTTTTGAGCATCTAGAGGAAAATGTGCATGTGCATTATGTGAGCACCCATGCATCAAGAACCATGTGAAAATGATAGAGTGGCACTATACGTACCCAAAATTGTATGTACTTGCATCTGCGTTGGAAAGATGTTACACATGACCCAATGATGATTAAGATCTCTTCACAAGGTGTTCAAAATCCAGAAAGCTTGTTGAGTATACATTTGCATCCCAAAAAGCCTTGTCCAGCCTCTACATGTTTTGTCCTAGCCTTTTCTCTCTTTTTCCTTGTTTTTTTGTTGTTAGTTACAGACCACCTCCTCGCCAAGCGGCGGTCTCAGAATCATCACCAAGCCAGGATGGCGGTCTCAGTAACCATCACCTGTGCCGGGCGGCGATCTATAATCGTCACCTGCAAGGCAGGGCGGCGGTCTGTACGCGCTTTCCAGAATGTTTCGACGATCGCGTCAAGCATGAAAATTCAATTTTCACCCACATTTCTCAACCACTAAAGCTTGTATTTATGTTTTAGCCACTTGAACAGTGATTTATCTTTGTTTAATGGTGGGAGAGTTCAATTTGAACTTGCCTTCTAGTCATTGCAAATGCTATAAATATGTAGCTTGTTTACAAGTAAATGGTCTTGGTTCTTTGGTCTGGAGTCTTCATTCTTGAGCTTCAGTCTTCAATACTCAGTCCTAGATTTATTTTATGAATCATTTTATCTTTAGCATGGATTAGAATTCTGAATATTTAGTTATGCCTCACTGTACACCGACAACGATCCTGCTAGGAATCGTATAGGCCAAGCTCTGTTCTCTTGTGCCATCCCTCTCCTACTTGTACTTCGTTGTATTTCTCTGAAGCTGCTATTATTCATTGTTTGAGTACCTACTGTTTATCATTTTATTTCATCATTGCTGCAACGACCCTGCTAGGAATCGTATAGGCCAAGCTCTGTTCTCTTGCGCCATCCCTCTCCTACTTGTGCTTCGTGCCATTTTTACTTCAAAGTGACTACCGTCCTAGTGCCTTCTCTTGCTGATGCTGCTATACTCCTACTCTTTCTAGATTCACGTGAACATGCAAGAATGAAGAGATCACTCTGAGGGGACAAGCTATAACAAAACTGGATTTTCCTCTGCTTAGTAAACTCCAGGTTTAAATTGTCAAAGTTATTATCAAATAGAGTAGCGAATCATTTTATTTCAGTTAAGCTTACTTTCAATATTGCTAGGGAAGATGTGAGGAATGATAGTTTCTGAGAAACTATGATTTGTTCCTCACTTCTGAGGTAGGATTGAAGGTTTTTCAATTAAGTTAATTAGCTGTATTTTATTTAGATTCACACATCTGCACAGGTGAATAACCACACCGGGTTATCTCGCTTGTTTAGTTTTAGTATAAAAGTATTTTAATTGTTGCTTGTAATTATAATGTTTCAATCGTATATTTTGTTTAGATTAGTTTCCCTTTCAATAGTAGTATAAATTGTTATTTTCAGTTTAAGTTAATTTGGAGACTTCATAACTAGATTAACACTGAGATCCTCATTAGGAGAATAAACCATAGGGAATTTATGCTACCCACTCATAGCCTCTAAATCTCCCCTTTTTCATTTCAGCTACCAAGAGATCACACTACCAGATCTTAGTCACTGATCCTCCCATAGTTAGCTTTAGGAAAGTTGCTTGCCAATTCTCATCCTTGCCTGTAGCTTTTCTATCATAGAAAACTGACCATAATCTTGGCTATGACTTCATCTAAGTCACCCACATTTCAAACCACCGGTTGTCTCGGCACGACCTCGGGAGGTTAGGTACGGGGAAGGTCACTTGTCAATTATCATCTTCGCATGTCACTTTTCCATACAAAATTGGTGAACCCGACGTGAATACTTTCTACCTTCTAATTTGGAGTCGATTTATACTACCTCATCAGTCCGGGCAGTTTTCACCATCACCTTCGCTCCTTCCCATTATTTCTGCGGGTATTCATATACCCCCCGAATATGTCGGGATTCGATGCATATGGCAGACCCCTCTTGGGTCTTGAGGCATACTACGCCCAACAGAATAGGCAATCATCACCCTCACTCTCAGTATGGGGTGACAACTACTCAACTAACCAGTTGTCAACACAAACTCCAAGGATCAGATATAACTCATCTTTTCAAACTGAGGAGTTAGATCAGCTCGCTCAAAAACAACAAACAGAGCCTTCAGGCTCGAATAATATGACGTTCACCGGAGAATCTGGTTCATCTCCTCAGGTGCTGCTTAGACCACAAATTAGTAGACAATCAGACCCATACCTAGTTTTAGATGATGAACAGTCAATACGTTATCCCAGGAATGAACAACGCTCTCGGAGTATGTACCCACCTATAGGGAGTTTACAAACACAACCCGAGGCCTCTTTTCAAGAAAATACCTCCATGCCACTACATATAGGAAATACCCTCGGGGAAACTTGGCAAGACAACGATCAGTTCATAACGGGATATCACATGCCTATACAACACCAGGGTATACAACAAACGCCGCTAAGGAAAAGCACCGTGACTTCACCAAATGAAGTCATTTCAACGTTAGTAGAAAAAGTGAGAGGGTTAGAACTTGCTCAAGCAAGTCAAAATTCTCAATTCATGCAAGCAGGAAGTTCCAATCCCCCACACCATCCTAGCCAAGTAGACCTCCTCACAGGAATAGGCACGTTAGGCATGCCTCCTCAGTATCCACAACAAACGCCAACTAGACCCACCATCTCTAACACCGTTCCTCCTGTCTAGTACAAAACAATCCATTCCTGGACAATACCCCGTCATACTTAAACATGTACTCCAAATCACCACAAGGGGATATGTTCTCCTCTCCCGGCATGTTTGCTCAAACACAGGTGCTTCCTTATGCCCCTACCAACACATACGCTACGCCATATCAACAACCCATTTCACCACCACTCCTCCAAGAAGCACCATCAATGGTCGAAACCTATGCGATAGGGACTTATTCAGAATATTTGAAAGAGCCGTTAGACTTCACCATACAAAGCGTCATGCTTCCAAGACCCCTTCCTGATTTACCCAAGTACAAAGGTGAGGGAGATCCGAACGCACATATCAAGGCTTATGCTACAGCCATACGAGAACTACTCCCTTGGGATGGGGTTGTTGCTAAAATATTCCCCAAAACTTTGGAAGGCATCGCTCTCGATTGGTATTATAGAATACCTGAGGCTTCCATCCATTCGTTTAAACAACTCGTTTCAGAGTTCATTAAGGCATTTGACATGAACAAACTGTTAAGAATAGGAATCAGGGAGTTCTTGCACATTAAGCAGGAACATAATGAATCTGTCACTCATTTCATCCAGAGATGGCGTACAGTTCTTTATTCTTCAGCCAGTGCTCCAAATATGGACCAAATGGAACTATGTGATTTATTCCTTCATTCTCTCAGCAGAGAAGTGAAGGAAGAAGTCTAGAAGTTCCCACTAAGGACTTACGATGAAGTACTTGAGAGCGCTCTCCGAATAGATCAAGCAATAATAGATAGTGGTCATAAGACATATGGAACAAATGGGAGGTTAATCACCTCCATCCAAAACACTATGACCTATCCTAATGCTGGGAATACCGATCAAGGACCCAAGATCCTTAATGAAAACCATGGGGTTACAATAGATGGAGTCACTGATCAAGTCAAAGGACCAAATGTTGTGAACACCCCGGCACCTACTAACAATCAACGCAATAATAACTTCACTCCAGTGATCAATACGATGGATTCTAATCATCCTCCACAGCAGCAAATCTAGTCACAAGGCCTTGCTCGGGGCCCAGATGGATATCAAAACCAAAGCCAAAGGCCACAACCTCAAAATTTCAACTATAACAACCAACAGCCCAATCAGAACTTTGGGCCACAACAGGATTCAAACCGACGACCACGGAACTATAATCCCAATCTATATTGTGGTTTCCACAAAATTAGGGGTCATGATACTAGGACTTTCCATGACTGCAACAAATTCTTACAACGTCTACCTGAAGAGCAAAAACAACTCTTTGTAGATATGTTTCTGGAAAATCCTACACTGCCACTTGGTATGGGATCAGTTTCCACTCAAAATGCACCTCTCAAGATCTTCAATGATCCTCTCCCAAATCATTCTAACAATAACAGGTTAGATCCAAATGGGAAAAACAAAGGTATCATAATAAGAAATAACAATCAAGACGCCTCAACTCCTGACAACTCTCAGATTGCTCCTAACCTAGGTTCAAATGGTAATACAAAAATCTTGGGATTAGTTGAGCTAGAGGTTGAGTGTGAAATTAATGCAACAACTCAGACAAAGGAGTATGTTTCACAACCCCTACCCGATATTTTCTCCACACGAGATGAAGTTCCTACAAATGCTAAACCGGTAGGATCCTATGATTTAATATCAGATTTGAACAAGACCTTTTCCCACATTTCATTCCTAGATTTGCTGAAAAATTCACCCACGCATCGCTTTGCGTTGCTCAATGAATTAGGTCTTGGTCATCTAATCAACGTTACGCCACCACCCGAAACACAAGTGAACCATGTAGACTTTGATATCCACCCTCCGGGGCAGCCAGATAGGGATACCGAGTTTATATTCGACATAAACAAAATGCCAACAGATGCTGAAATTACACGTAGAGGCGATCCGGCCTTGCATTTACAGGTGTGGGTTTACAACAATTACGTTAAATGTGCAATGGTGGACAATGGGGCAGCAGTTAACATAGTCCCCTTCTCTTTCCTTCAAAAACTAGGATATGGGGAAACAAATTGTTCCACGACTCGAAATACATTGAGAGGCTATGATAGCCTTAAGGCCACTTCGATTGGGACTATAATACTACCAGTCACCTTAGGACCCAAAACAATCCTCACTGAATTTTATATTATAGATCGGGAAACCAACTATAATATGATTCTCGGTCATCCATGGATACACCGCATGAAGGCAATCCCTTCCACGTTATTCCAAGAAATAAGATTTCTACACTTAGGAAAAGTCTTCATCGCTCAAGGGGATCCTAAACCCTTTGATATACACTTAGAAAACCTCAAGAAAAAGAAAGGAGTCCATACAGAGCATGAACTTCCCATGAATCAATTAAACAAACCGCCTCCAACAAAAAGTTAGTCCTGGTCACCCCAGACATTCCAAAGGTTGAATTTGTTAACCCAAAAATATACGAGGTGGCAAAGACAAATAAAGATAAGTCAATTTCTGTGGAAACAGTCTCCACTAAAACCACAACAGGAATTATGAAACTCTTGGAGAATGATGAGCCAATCTTTCTCCCATTCGAACCTCAAGGAATGGGTAGTCTTCTCGGTATAGCATCTCTTCCCTCCGATGACCTAAATCTAGATATAAACATGATGTAATTAACAAATGAAGAAGAGAAATTTAAAATTGAAACGATGCCTATCAAAACCATCTCTAGGCACTGCCCTATTCTAAAGTCTGGTTTTGACCCATGCGTGTCTGAAGCTAATTTTTCCATATCCATGGGGCAAGACCTCATCATTAACACAATGCTCGCTATGAGAGAGAAGGTCGAGCAGCATAGTCATGCTCACCCACATGCCATCTCTCAAAAACATGACAAAGAGGCATGCGAACACCTCTTTCAGAAAAATGTTTTTAATAATGGGACATATACACCTCTGGGCAAGGGTTGTAAGTTCAAACCCAGAATGGTAGGCCCTTGTCAAGAAAATGAAAAATTTGAGGATAATGGTTCTCTGTTGTGTACTTCTAGGGGTGAAGAATTCGATATTCGTCAACTTTCTTCACCTTAGACATCATGACATATAGTTCCACCTACATTTTCATATGTACATGGTTACAGTTGCATTACATATTCATTTAGATAGGTTCATTTTGTTCACTCGTTTCATAAATATTGTAGTCCATGAACTTACTCTTAAGTAATCTGTTACAAACTTAGAAGAAGATATTGGAAAAATTATTCAAATTACATCTCTTCAAACATCATCAAGTACTTTCAAATCTTCTCATCAAGTTCGATAGACAAACATTGATGGAAACCATACCAAGACCTGCATACTTGGCTTCACTCTTTCTTTCTACTAGGTGAAGTTGTCCTTGCCTACGGTCTATTCTAGAAGCTTCTTGGTGTCACATCTATCCCTCTTAAAATCTCTTGGAATGAAAGGATATCCCAAAGTCATAGATCAGAAATGTCAAAATCAAATGAAATCAAAAGCGCCAAGCAAACAAAATATTTTATTTTACACACTTCTTTGCCCCATCAACCTTCGGTGATAAGCCCACATCTCTTACTGGTGATGTGAGGTTGGGAAAGGAAAGAAGTGCCCTTACTCACCTGTATCTTGCCTTTGGTGACAAACCCATGCTTCTTACTAGTGGCATGAGGCAGGGTGTGGGGGTCAGTCACACAAACTAACAAATCTTGGTATGCTAAAAACACAAGTCAAATTCTGTTAAGAGAAGGCAAATATCCAAACATCCAAATTCCAAAGAGATCAAATCCTCAAAACTAGATTTTGTCAACCAGGTTGCCATTTATGAATCTAAGTCTAGATAAACTTGAAAAGTAAGTGGCCTTCTAAGCTTGGTAGTAGTCCTGAGTAGGGTGGGTGTGTAGGTCCAAATTTGGTTCTTGTTCTTGTTTTGTCTGTCTCTCATCATTCCACTCAAATCAAACTCATACAACTTGTGCCCTTCCCAATTCTTGGTGTTGAGCCCTCGCATCTTACTAGTTGCGTGGATTTGGGATTGGGGCAAGTTCATCTCTTTATCGCTATACATTCATCACGTTTTGCCAACATAAGAAGAAATCACAGACATTGCCCAAAGAGGCCAAAAGTTCAATACTACAACATGTTTGTCATCACATATCAGCATTACAAAAGCAAATAAAGTAAAAACATTTTGTTTAACATTTGTTATCACTTGTCATCCATTGCATACATTCTGAAAAGCATGTGAAAATCGGGAATTCTAAAACATCTAAGAGTACACACATGAATCAAGTCAAGCCAACCCTATACAATGAATAACCAAGCCAAAAAGAGATATATGTACATATCACGGTGTGTCATAGCTTTTTACGATGTCATCGCACACTAGGTGTGGTCAAAACGCTTGCAATAAGCACAAAATACCAAAACAGAATACATACCTCACAAAATGGAGACTAAGAAATAAAGGAACTCTGCTATCCACCCTTTTAGGGCCCATTATGACTACTCTAGTTACAAATTTCTTAGGAGTTCTTCTCAAAAGCATTCAAAAACAGTAGAAAAAGCTAAGCCTAATGCAAAATACCATTCCCAAGCTCATTCCAATTCAATCATACTCAAAAATGAAAAGAGTGATCACCGTGGACCCAAAGCTCAAAAATTACCAAATCGATACGCACAAATGAATAGGAAAATGAACTCGTTTTGTATATTTATGACATTCTAACCTTGTTTTGAATGTTCTTTCCCATAGTTGGAGCACCGACATAGGTAAGTTCTTATCCTCGCACAAATGGTAAGTCCTCATTTCATATCAATTTAGTATTTATCTTCAATTTATTTTATCTATCTACACTTGAGTCCCTTTTTCATTTTGCATAGATAGCGGGAATCTGGATGGCGGCATTTCGACACACGGGCATGTCAAGTATATCCTCTAATTCCCCATTTCGGGACTTCCATACTCGGACCCAACGTTTTATGCCTCTTCATGGCTAAAATGCTTCTCCGAGGGGGCAATATGTACGTACCCAAAATTGTATGTACTGCACCACCGGAAAGATGTTACACATGCCCCAATGATGATTAAGATCTCTTCGCAAGGTGTTCGGAATCCAGAAAGCTCGTTGAGTATACATTTGCATCCCAAAAAGCCTTGTCTAGCCTCTACATGTTTTGTCCTAGCCTTTTCTCTCTTTTTCCTTGTTGTTTTGTTGTTAGTTACATGACCGCCTCCTTGCCAGGGCGGTGGTCCTGTAACCGTCACCCAAGCCAGGGCGGCGGTCCTGTAACCATCACCTGTGCCGGGCGTAGGCGCGGTCCTGTCCGTCGCCACCACGCGGGCAGCGGTCCTATACGTGCTTTCCAGAATGTTTCGATGATCGCATCAAGCGTGAAAATTCAATTTTCACCCGCATTTCTCAACCACTAAAGCTTGTATTTATGTTTTAGCCGCCTGAACAGTGATTTATCTTTGTTTAATGGTGGGAGAGTTCAATTTGAACTTGCCTTCTAGTCATTACAAATGCTATAAATATGTAGCTTGTTTACAAGTAAATGGTCTTGGTTCTTTGGTCTGGAGTCTTCATTCTTGAGCTTCAGTCTTCAATACTCAGTCCTAGATTTATTTTATGAATCATTTTATCTTTAGCATGGATTAGAATTCTGAATATTTAGTTATGCCTCACTGTACACCGACAACGATCCTGCTAGGAATCGTATAGGCCAAGCTCTGTTCTCTTGTGCCATCCCTCTCCTACTTGTACTTCATTGTATTTCTCTGAAGCTGCTATTATTCATTGTTTGAGTACCTGTTGTTTATCATTTTATTTCATCATTGCTGCAACGCAACGACCTCGCTAGGAATTGTATAGGCCGAGATCTGTTCTCTTGCGCCATCCCTCTCCTACTTGTGCTTCGTGCTTAGTTTTACTTCAAAGTGACTACCATCCCCAAGTGCCTTCTCTTGTTGATCTGATGCGCTATACTCCTACTCTTTCTGGATTCACGTGAACACGCAAGAATGAAGAGATCACTCTGAGGGGACAAGCTACAACAAAACTGGATTTGCCTCTGCTCAGTAAACTCCAGGTTTAAATTGTCAAAGTTATTATCAAATAGAGTAGCGAATCATTTTATTTCAGTTAAGCTTACTTTCAATATTGCCAGGGAAGCTGTGAGGAATGATAGTTTCTGAGAAACTATGATTTGTTCCTCACTTCTGAGGTAGGATTGAAGGTTTTTCAATTAAGTTAATTAGTTGTCTTTTATTTAGATTCACACATCTACACAGGTGAATAACCACACCGGGTTATCTCGCTTGTTTAGTTTTAGTATAAAAGTAGTTTAATTGTTGCTTGTAATTATAATGTTTCAATCGTATATTTTGTTTAGATTAGTTTCCCTTTCAATAGTAGTATAAATTGTTATTTTCAGTTTAAGTTAATTTGGAGATTTCATAACTAGATTAACACTGAGATCCTCGTTAGGAGAATAAACCATAGGGAATTTATGCTACCCACTCATAGCCTCTAAATCTCCCCTTTGTCATTTCAGCTACCAGGAGATCACACTACCAGATCTTAGTCACTGATCCTCCCATAGTTAGCTTTAGGAAAGTTGCTTGCCAATTCTCATCCTTGCCTGTAGCTTTTCTATCATAGAAAACTGACCATAATCCGACTGTGACTTCATCTAAGTCACCCGCATTTCAAACCACCGAATGTCTCTTGGCACGACCTCGGGAGGTAAGGTACGGGAAGGTCACTTGTCAATTATCATCTTTGCATGTCATTTTTCGTCGTCGATGTGCACTGTGCATGACTGTGCATGACTATGAGTGCTTGCACATGACTGTGAGTGCATATGCACTAGTAGGGGCACATGTGCATCAAGGTAAAAAAATTCAAAATTCTAGAACTTCAATTTTATGATTCCTATCAGTTTTTAAGGGTTTTTAGATGTTGTTTTTGTCAAATTATTGATTTTAGAGAAATATTCTTAACAAAATTGTCCTAGGGTTTGATAAAGGGTTTTTGAGCAAATTGGGTTAGAGTTTAAGGAGTGATTGTGTTTTCATACTTTGATTGAGTTTGGAATAGAGTTGTGTATGCTCTTCTCTTGCACCTAGTGTGATCTTGAGAATCAAAACACCCCTAAACCACTTTTTTCTTCTTGGGAGTAAGTAGGAACAATCATCCTTCATTTTTGGCTTAAGGGAATAAACTTACATGTTTTGACATATACTTGATCTTTTAGTTTAATATATTTTTCATTTGATAAAGAACCAAGGCTAAAATTTGTGTATGCTCTTCGCTTGCACCTAGTGTGATCTTGGGAATCAAAAACAATTTTAGTATTTCATTAAGAAGAACTTGGATTAATTGGGAATAAACCTTGTTTTTGCAAAATTTGATAGTAATTAGTTGATTTGCAAGCATTTTTTTCCATTATTATATTTCTTATGATATTGTGAATATATTTGAAACTACTAACCATTTTGTGAAGGACCTAATGCTAGTCAAATAAAGGAGGACCTAAACATTTTTTTAACTACACATGTGATTGTAGGTTGCCAAAAGGAGTGCGACAAAAACCAAGATAAAAAACACACCACAATCATCACATTGTATTTGCAGGTTTTGGTTAACAATTTGTAGCTAAATCTGCATTTAGCTAGGACATAACCCCTTTGGAATAAGCCTTAAGATAAAAAAATAGGGGTGGTACTAGGAACCCTAAAGTAGTTCACGTAAGAGGGAACCTTGTGATGAAATAGAAACCGCTCCACACTACCGACTTGTCTCAAGTACGCCTTGGTGAGATTAGAGTCAAAGATATCAGTATTGCGAGACCGCAGTGAAAGTATAATTGAATGCACTTTAGTGCACATTATACTAAAGGGGGTAAAGTAAAGCCAAAATACTCCCAAATTAGTCAGTGTAAATTTTTGGATAAATTGAGATCGCCATAGATATCTTGTGACACCTAAAGAGAGAACCACCTAAGAAGCTTGCCGGATTGAAGCCATTATTTTTGTCTTAGATAGTATACTTGAGTGCTCTCACAAAGTGACAACTTTGTTAGATTAAAATTCTTGTTTTTTTAACAAGGGAAAGAATCTCTTAAATTTGAAACCACGTGGCATTTCATCACGAAATCTACTTAGCATCATTTTTTCCTAGTTTTTTACGTGTCCTAAGACAAGGCGAAACTTTTCCAAAATAACACCAAGTTTATTTCAAAACCATTTGGTCTACACCTTTGTTTGATTGTTGCCCATTTTTAGACAAAAGGAAACAACATATACCAGATACCACTAGATATCACGTGTCCACCACTTTTGTATTCTACCTGCGTGACTAGGTTATAATGTCAGAGTGCAAGTGTTAAAGTGTGCATGGTACATACTTACAATCTAGTAGGCTCCCTTGTCTCAAGGACCCATATTTGAGACTTATTATCATCGTATTTAGATGATTTCATACTTGTATTCTTTTGAGTTGTTACACCGCCCACATTGTAGCCATACAATTGAGATATTTACATCTTGTTTCCATTTTGAGACTTGACCTAAATCTCTATACTATATAGTTATGTTGCTCGCACACTTAATAATTCCTTGCTATACTTAGACGTAGTTTTTACACCCTAGCCTTGTCTTGAATTTTGTAAGTGTTGAGGTTACTTTGTTAGCATCGCTATAACACCATTTTGATACTAAAATCTCACTTTCTTGCAAATCTTGATTACGTGTATAAATAGCATTGTTACGTTGCACATATTTATACTGTCCATTTTACAAAACTTAGACTTTGCTAGTGTTTAGAAACTTGTTTTTAATATATCTTGTTAGAAGTTCACGTCAACATTCTCTTATCATTTAGGCCTTGTTTGTTTCAAACTTGACCTAACTGGTGATATTGTGTTGTCACTATTTGGTTTCAAACCTATTTAGCTAAATTTTAGGGATTAAACTATTTGTTGTGAATAAATTTTGAATACTATACATTTTCGTATTGTTATAGAAAAACTTGTGTCATATATTACCTTGATATGGTAGCTTGTTCTTTAAATTTGTAGGTTCACATTGAACTATTGAATTTGTGGCTATTTAATAGTCACCATTATTTTTTTGATGACTTAGGGTCATTACGCTGTATAAATTTGACTAGGGTTCCTTGTTAATAAACCTTAGTGGAAATATTTTCGCATTGTACCATCTATTCTAAGTAATTTCTACTATGAGAATGTGGTCACGAAAGTTAGAATCCAACATATTTGGAGGTGACAACCCTCTTTTAGAGGATAATCTCATGGTTTATCATAGTGTTCAAGAGAAGGATTATCCTCGCGTGGATGCAGAGCTTTATTCCGCCCATTTTTATGACTACATTTTTCATATCAAATATGAAGTTCTTTTATGGGTTGTAGAACTAGGGCCCAAATTACCTTCTAGAGTAGACCCTTCTCTTATCGCCGCATGGTTCAAGGAGAAGAAGAAGTAGACCTTCCTCATCATACCATTAATGAAGTATTGAACCTAGGTCATGCTTCTACTTCTAGATGACAGAATAATGAGGAGGTTCCTTTTGAAAACAACAGGGACTAACACGTACCTATAGTTGGGGTTCATTGTGAAGATCGTGAAGACCATGTTCATCATGCACAACCTTCTCCTAATGAAGATCATCATGAGATACCTATTAAATAGGTGTCATTAGAACAAAAGTCCAAGCCCTCACTTGCCAATTTGCAAGTTTGGCAATGCATATACATAAGGAACAACAAATTTTTTTAAAACAAGCTATACCTAAAACAAAACCAAAATCTTCATTTTATGAGTTCCCAATAAATACTCCTCAACAAGAGACACAAAAATATCCTTATGAAGAGATTCTCGCAATAAATAAAAGTGGGAATACTCCTAGGATTAACCCTTTTTGTAGACCTATGCCATCACCCATGCAATATCAACTCTTCCACCAAGAATGGTCTACTATGAAGAATATTCTTCAAGCATACAAGAGGGTCAAACTAGTAGCAATAGTAAGAATTACCGATTCGATGAGTTATGTCCCTAACCATTCGAAAAATCCATGCTACAATTACCTTTCCCAAGACACTTTGATTTTCCAAAATTTGACAAGTATAAGGGAAAAGGTGACCCTAGTGATCATATAAAATAACTTTATATGGCATGTCAAGAGGTGGCATTCAGCGACAATTATCTTATGTGCCTCTTTCCATGAAGTTTAGGAGAAACAAAGCTAGAATGGTTTGTACAAATCCCTAAGGGATCCATATCAACATGGCTAGAATTAGTAGAAAGTTTCATACAAAACTTCTCTTTCAATATAGAAAATGGCTTTAGCATGTTAGATCCCCGCAAGGCCAACCAATGAAATAAGGAAAACTTCACTATTTTTTTACAACGATGGAGAGGATTAACTATCTAGTTTCGTTGAGCCATACCCAAAAATTAGTTAATCAATATATTTGTTCCCAAAATCCATCTAGACATTACATTCCACTTGTAAATGCATTGTGGCAACACATTCAAAGAGGTAATAAAATAAGGGAGTCAAATTAAAAAGGATTGTTAGCTAAGGGGACTCTAAAACCTTTCTCCCATAATCAAAATGATTCCAAATCTAACGAAAAACCAAATTTTGTTCATAATAAGAACAAAAACATCATTGGTGATGGGATAATAGACTCAAGTGAGTACAAGCCATTCAAAACAACACTCCTTGAAGCTTGCAAAGGGAGCTTCGCCTATGGAGTATAAGCTTCGTACTTTCACCCCTTTATCGACTCAATTTCATCAATACTAAAAATAGGTAGAGGAGGTTAATATGGTTAGATATCCTAAAACTACACCTTATGAGGATGGCACGCCTAAACCATCATGGTTTAGAGATAATGAATATTGCCAATTCCACCATGTTAAAGGTCACAAAACATATAAGTGTTTGAATTTGCAGCACTACATCAAGGACTTAATCAAATATGGTGTTGTGGAGATGGATTCATCCACTCCTAACAAATCCCCCAATACGAAGAATTTTCTTAAACATAATCAAGATAAGAATGTTAATTATGTGTCTCATGAGGATAATCATTTTGATGCTCTCATTGGTTGTGTAGATACACCTATTGAACATGTCAACATAATAACCCCTTTGATATCCCTGGACTATCTATGTCTAGGAATGTGTCGATAAAGAAATATCATCACACAGTTTCATATACTTATGACAAGTAAGTAACCTAGCTTTCAACATTCCCATCAAAGGATGCCTATCACAACTAGACCTTGTTTGATTATTCGCACTAGAGAGCCCATTGAGGTACCTTGTTCCCCACCTTAATCTCATAATCGGTGGTATGGTTTGGACACTTATGATCTAAATTATTATTCGGGTTCCTCCCACTGTTCCTTTGACTCTAATCCAAACTATTATTTTGATTCTTCATATTGACCTCGATCTTCTGAAAATTTTCACCAAAGATATTCACTTCAATCGAATCTTAAGTCACAATCCTCCCTTACTTGGCAGGACTCCCTTATCAATCACATAAATGACATCTTCCTTTTTTAAAATCCATACAGCCCAAATTATCCCTACTCAAACATCTACTTTGGTTCTTGAGTCATAGTCCCTTGCTTTGCAAGACCTCCCTTATTCACCATCTCGATAAACTCTTCCTCCATTGAAGATCTAGGAAAATCCAAATTCATATCTTGACTCATCATCTTCTCAATATTTCACACCAATTTGACCCATTTCTTCTAATCAACCTCCTATGGTCCAAGAATAAATATCCCTATCAATCGATTCATCTCAAGATGAGGAAACGATCATGAAATTACTAGGGTCACATGATTGCATTCCCTTAGAGGATTACAATCAAGGAATTAATCTTGACTTCAATATGCTTGCGTATTGGGAAGAATAAATTGATTCCTTTTGTCAGAATACTAAGGAAGATCCTAATACCATTGAGGAAGATCCTATATTTTCTTCAAATCACTCTTCATCTATCAAGATTCCTCCATTGTAATCTTACCTTGGGTCACCACCTGGTAGCCCATTGTCTTCTTCTATATGTGGGCCACCTCCAAGTAGCCCCACATCATCTATATGTGGCTCACCTCCTAGTATCCCATCTTCATCTATACTGGGGGAACATCTTAGAAGTTCCTCATCTTATATTCTTGGGCCACATCCTAGTAGCCCATCATCTTCTATCTATGGGATGCTACTAAGAAGTCCTTCATCTTCAATCTTAGGGCCATATCCTTGTATTATTTTATCTTCAATCTATGGGACACCTCCCGACAAAGACATCCTCTTCAATTCTTCGACTCTACCCTTCACTTCCATCATATTTTCCTTTTATCAATGATTGTGGCAAGTCCACTATCATTCCTCTCCTCAATTATATTCATCCAATTTCTTCTCCCACTTCTCGGGATTAGAAAAGTCATGTAGTAGCTTATAGGAAACCAAAATGGTTCCTTCATCAGGCTCAGATCAAAACTTCCAAGAGCTCCAAAGATCCCAACAATATAAATAAGATTAAAGTTTAGAATCCAACATGATTCAAAAATGCACATCAATGCACCCATCAAGTATGGAATAAAGTGCAAAAACCTATGGATAGGGACCTCAAGATCCCACACATAGAATCGATGTTTCATGATAAAACACAATCATCTATTGATTATGAGCTCACCATTGTCATTGATATCGGGGGATAATATGACTCTTGATAAGCAAACACACATAGTCTTCCTTATCAAGGAAATTGCTAACATTGTTGCTGAATTTTATCACTCCAAGTGACCTGTCGATCCCACCTTTTAAAAAAGACAAAATATTAAAAAATGAGAAAACATTTCCAAAAATCAAAGGTAAATGAACAAACATTGCAATCAGTATTGCCATCACATGGATGTTCTTTCTTCCCTTCCTTGTTATGCTTATGCAATTCTTCCTACCATTTTCATCCCTTTGGTGATATTTTTGTTAGCCTATTTGTATGCATTTTAGGACATTTATCTCTATGGTATCTATTTGACTTGGTCTCTTATCACCTTGGTAAATTAAAGAATGACTGGCCTTATAGAGATCCTATCACAATCAACATATTAAAAACTTGTTGCAAAGAAATTTTGGATATATTTGTTGACACTAGTCAATTTCATCATCACAATCACTTCCACCTTCTTCCATCAAGCCATCAAGTGGTTCTTAACCCTTGTAAAATAATAGAGCTACAATAAGTTTTCAAAAAGTAAAAGAATCAATCAAATCAAAAAGCACAAAGGTGAAAGTAAAAGAAAATTGATATATAACTCTCTCTTGGGGTATTTCCAATAATATATATAGTGGCTATGGATGCCTAATCGCAAGAGAGAAATGTTGTGATTAGAATCAAATGCATCTTTTTCAAGGCTATGGACATCCTGGATGGCAGAAGTAATGTACAACTCTCCTTTTTCAATCCATTCATAAAAATCAATTTTGAAAAATAAATCATGCATACTCATTGGATAGGGTGTCTTCACTTATTTTCTATCAAATTTCCTCCAAGAGGTAATAAATTTCCATGTACACACACTCGGATCTATATGAGAAAATAGGATTAGTATGTTACCAAGTGTCTTTTTTTTACCTTGTTCAGACTCTTACTCTAGTTTGTATCTTGTCTCATGATTCGTGTCTTTGGTTAATCATTTCTTCATTTTGAGGCTTTTAATCTATATTCAAAACATTCATATTGTTCTTCTACTTCGTTAAGAACATCCATGTGTATAATATTTCCTTTTTTCATGTTGTTGGGAACCTTTGTCCCCTTTCACAAAAATAATCTTCCACTTCTTTCTATCATTTGCTTCCTAACCAACTTATGATGGGGGCATCCTTTCTCCTTCCTAGCACATCATTAGGTTATGTTCATAAGAATGTTGAACCTATTTATATTGTCCCTAATACAAATTCTACACGTGAAGAGTTTTCCTTTGAATATTCCCATCTAACACTAGGGGAAATTTCACATCTTAACTTTCTTGTGAATACGTGTGGCATTCTGCCCTTGTACATCCCATCATGTCACTGGTGCCATCCATGTTTCTTCATTTATTTTACATAACTTATGAAAACTTATAGCAAATCAAAAACATTCAAATATGTTTCAAAACTCCCAAAACATTCAAATATGTTAGTCGAAAAGTCAAAACATCCAAATAAACAAATTGGTGAGACAAATTCAAAAGACCAAAAAAATGGTGAAAAAATATAAAACCTCAAATCTATGTTTGCAATGTGTATTTCAATTCAATACCTTTCCAACATAAAAACAATGGAGTCATTTTGAGGTCGAGAGAAAACTTTATGGCCTCCAGGAAGATAGGTAGTGCATTTAGTGTTGCACAGGCACCCAAACACCCATGTTGTAGTCAAAAACTTCAAAAATGAGCTAAACACTACCAACATAGGTGCTCAATGTCCCTTGCATCATGCACAGGTGCCCAGTTCCTTGACTCATCATACACAGGAACCTAGGCGCCCTTGAGTTTCTCTTTTTTTCTTGCGTAAGTGCCTTTTCTCCCACATGAGCTCCTTATCACACAGATTGATATTGATTGGTCCCAATTTCACAGAATATAAATTAAAAATCCAAATTTATCTTACCATTGCATATTTTTCTTTGATACCTTTCCAACGCAAAAAAATGGAGTCGTTTTGAGGTCGGGAGCAAAAGTTATGGCCTCTGGAAGATAAGTAGTGCATTTAGTGTTGTATAGGTTCCGGGAGCCCATGTTTAACACTATAAACACAAGTTCTCAGTGCCCATGCTGCATGAAAAAATCCAAAAAAACTCAAAAAGGAGGCCAACACAAGCGTTTGAGCACCTTTACTTCCTCACAAAATCCTATTAACTCAAAAAGTAAGGCAGTACATGCACCCAAGCACCCATACCGCCTCATATAAGCCTAAAAACCCCAAAATGGGTCAAACTACACAGATGCCCTAGGCACCCATGCTAGCTGAATAAATGTAAAAATCCATCAACAGGTCGCACATGCACCTGTGTACCCATGGTGGCTCACAAAATGTAAAAATCCATCAAAAGGGTCAGGACAGCTCTCAAGCGCCCATGCTTAACTCACAAAATGTAAAAATCATCAACAAGGTCAGCACATGCACCAATGTTAGCTCACAAAATGCAAGAAAACCCTCAAAATGGGTTAGCACAGACAGTTCCCGGCGCCCATAATGGCCAATAAAACCCAAAATCTAAAAACAAGGCCAACACAAGCCCTCCCCGAGTGTGTAAGCACACCAAGCATTGCGTAGGCCATAGCTTTTACTCCCAACCTCGAAATGACTCCAATTGTTATGTGTTAGAAATTTATTGAAGCAAGCTTCATAATGGTAACACTAATTTTAGCTTTAGATATACCAAAAATTATGGTTTTTCATTTTTTAAATGGCTTACATACAAACGAAGCCCTGTATCACCTGCATTATCCTCAACATCAAAATTGGTCCTACAAAACCATCTTTCTGACGTTATTTCTTGTTCTTGTCTCAAATGACATGCAAATCATCGTGATCTACCTCCATTAAAAAATTTGGGTCTACTTATTATGTCGGTACTACCATATAAGATTGAGTTGTTAGGTACTGTATCATAATGTACAAATTCTTTCCATGGGACTACTTGTGTCCTTCATTTTTCCCTCATATGTTTTATTGCTTGGGGCATCTTTTTTAACCCTTTTCATTACAACATGAACATTCAAGAACTACAACTTGATAAAGAAAAAACAACATTGTTTGTTGGAGTATGTGTGATTGTACTAGTTTCTCTCTTAGGTTAGATGGTTTACTTACTCGTATTACATGTGCATTGTGTGTGTTGCATTGAGTTAAGGAGTTAAGGATTGTTTTTACTTACTCGTATTGCATTGCATTATGTATGTTACATTGATTTAAGTATTTTTTTACTTTCTCGTATTGCATTGTATTGTGTATGTTGCATAGAGTTACGTAGAATGGAAAAATGTTAGTAATTTAGTTTTTCATGTTATCCTACATTTTTCTTCATTTCAAAAATGCCGATGATGTAGAACTAGGGAAAAATGATATAAACAAAGTTGCTTATTGAAATTTTGGACACAAGGATGGGCTTGTCCTATATTCTCCATTAATCATTTCTTATAACTTATCATTTATTACCATTACTAATTTTTCTTCTAAACCCACCTGGGAAATAAATAACCATGTTTATCCCTATCCCTATTCCTTTTCAATACCTAAGGGTTTTGTGCCCTTTCTAACCTATTTTATTTTATCCATTTCAATCATATTTTTGATCATCTATTGACTTCTATCACCCCATCGACACTCGAGGGGGCATCCTTCAGTCTTGCTAATTTTTCTTCAAAAATTTACTTGTTTATGCTTGTTTACTACTATATTTGTAGTGAAGTCACTTAATTCACCTCAAATATGGGAAAATTGTAGACACCTAAATTCTGCTTTTGCAATCTTATTGCCAAACGCACACAAATCACTCTCATTCTTACCAAATCCATTATAATTAGTGGTTTTCACTAATTAACTAATGCTCCTTACCAAATTAGCCAATTAACACCACATTGTTGATTGTGTAACCCCTTTCGCATTTAGGATACCACTTTACGGTGAATCATAAGTCAAAATCCTCTTTGAAATGGACAATTAGCGATTATAGGCTAATTAAGCCTATTTTTCCTTGATTTGGTCAATATGCCCTAGTATTGACTCAAACCCTCTTCCAACCACTCAAAAATACCCCATTCACCTCCACACGGTGTCTCAAACAAGCTTGAAAAGCTTATCCTAACCTCCTTATTGACCATAAGCGGTTGATTAAGGCTCCACACCTCTTAATCACTTGGTAATTAACTAATTGTGATTAGCAAGGCCTAATCATGATTAAAATTCTAATCGATTTGGGGCTTTTAGTAGCACATGCAACAAAATACAAGTTTCTCCCAAAACAAAAATAATAAAAAGAGTGCACCTCATTCCTTTATATTATACACACCATGCTTTGATTTACATCTCATATAATACATATGATTTCTAAGCCAAGTCTAATCCTTACTTAAAACCTTCAACAAGGTTAGTAGATGAATAATCTAAAGTGACTTAACAAGTCATTTGGAGAGGTCATTTCACCATTGTTTGAGTAGCAACCATAACCATTTGATTTGCCCTTAGGTCTATTTAGGCCCATGTTAGGTAATTGATCATATTAGTAGGCATGTTTAGTTATATTTTTCATTGTTTCCATACTAATTAGGAATTATTTTAAGCTTTTATCTTAATGTTACATTCCTAGACTTAGATCCCTAGCTAATTAGGTGGCAATGGTGTTAGCCTTCCTTGTTTAGCTTTGTAGTTTGCTTGTAAAATTTTGGGGTGCATTCACACCTTCATCACCCATCTCATTGTGACATATGTTATAGGCTAAATTTTCACCTTCTTCTTCCATCGTGTAGTGTTATACTCTTAGGTATAAATCATCACCCCTCCGTTCAACACATCATGGTATACACTTAGGCTATAGGGTCCATGCACATAATTCTATATATCTCATCACCATCCACTTCTTCCATAGTGATATATGCTTAGGGCTAAATCATCACTCATCTATTCAACAAATTTGTGGTATATGCTCATGCTATAGGGTCCATGCACATCATCTCCCCATGTCACATTTCATAACCATTACATATACACTCTCATCATACGCTAGACACACATACACAACAACACTACTCGACCATCTCCTAATGACATAGTCTCATTTATGGTTGATTCTCAGATCGCGAGGGGGAAACAAAATGAGCCTCACCGCATACACTTCCATCCACTCGGGGGCACATTGCTCCTATCATTCCATTTCGCATTCCATTCCATCCATCCACAACATATTACATTATCTTGGCTACATTTACTATTGTTTACTAATTTTTTTACATGATCACTTTACTACACATGTTTGATTACTTTCTTATATATCATTATCATACACACATGTGCATTCACCTCTTTTTCTAGTGTGGTCACAGATAGAGGATTCTACACGTAGCATGGGTGCTCGCCTTCTACCCTTACCATACTAGTCATTGGGGTCATCCACATTCGACTTATACAGGTGCTATTGTTTCATTTTGTACTTAGCATCTTTTACTCCTTGCTTATACATGTTTTTACATATCGGCTATCATTCTAACACACTAACGGGTGTTCCATGTGCAATACTTGTATTATAGAACTCTATGTTTTCATGACTACTTGTTTGCTTTTCTTTCACTTGTCTACTTTGTTTGCTGTTATATGTGGGATTTTCCCTTTCCTTATGTGTGCACTTGTTTTTGTTTGTGGTCATGATGGCCTTACATGTCTTATGACATCGTGAGTATTGTCCCTTGTTTCTAATCGCATTATGCAGTCTTCTTGTTATTTCTTGTATGTTTACACTACTATGCTTGGTATTTTATCTACACTATGTGCATTTTTACACTTATTACATGCATGTGTTTGTGGACTAACACTTGTTTTGGCTAGCCATCCCCTTTTGTGTGTTCCTTGGTATCTACCAAGTACTTTCTCGTTCCCCTAAAGGGTTGAGTTGGTTACAAGTTAGAGTGTGGTTGATCCTCTTTTGGGGCCACATTCTCCTTCCAACGTCATAACATGAACCCCAAAATGGGGGAATCATTGTGGGTTTTCTACCAAAATAATGTATTTACACTGGTTAAGACACAATGAGTGAGTTTAGACCAGTCTATGAACTCCATACATAGTGCCCATAACATGACATGGTGTTCTTCGGAAATTTTATGGAGCAGTTACAAGCTCGGGGGTTACAATGGGTGGCCTCTCTACACTTCTCCACCCAGTGGCATATGATCACCAAAAAAATTAGTGCAATACAGAGATCTCTTCAACAAATTTCAACATAAGCGGTTAGAATTGGAGGACACATAGCATTTCCTCCCTACACTTCTTTAGCTTGAGTGGTGTGGATCACCCAAAAACTCGTAATAGTACAATATATCCTTCTATACCCTTATCTTGTTATGGATCAAGTGCACATGTTCCATTTACACTTTTTCTAGCATATTTTACATTTACGTACTTTACATTTGCGTATTTTACACAACATTTTTGCATGCATACATATTGGACTACTTGATCATTTTCTCTTTGATGGTCCGTTGTATGAGAAACAAACAATCCAATTTGGGGGCAACAAAAACAACAACAATGACAAGGAAAATGAAAGGACACCACAACATGTACTTTCCATACTAACCATGTAGGTACATTACACACAACAACAACTACACACGTGTTCCACCCTAGGTTCACTCTCATCACTTTTTTACAATTTTCATCTTTAGAATCCATGTTCCTCCACCTTTTTCATTTTGGTCATGGTCTGAAAATTAAAATGCACTTAACTTGAACTGAATTAGAAAATTCCTTGTGTGCATCTAACTTTAAAAATACGGATTTCAAATAAGTCATTATTAAGTATGCATTAAAAATTCTCATTCAATTTTGGAATTATCATGACTTTTAACCATTTAGTCTTTGATCATTCATACTCCAAAATGAGAATGGATAGCTTTTAAAAATTCCACTTATTTTTAATGAAATTGAAATAAAATAATTTTTCTATGTATTATTAAATATCTCGCAACATAAAAATTAGAGAAATAAATGACACTCATATGTTTATGGGGTTCGGAAAACTTGGATTTATTCCACAAGTCATGAAGACCATTCCATTATAAATAATTGCAATAAAACATGTGATCAAGTGTGTTATCTATCAGAAGTGCACCTTGATTAAGGGGTAACAACAAGGGTTATAAGATTACTTTATTTCCTCACTTCCTTATATATAATGGAAACACCTCATGTCGTGGATATACCTATTGTTGAGGTGAGTCTCTTGTATCAAGGTCGGTTCCTTATTGATGTATCCTAAACTAATTTTTGGGATTTTAAGATTAAAAAGATGGTTGTAACGAAATTGAAATGGGGTGATACACCAAAGTGATTAAGGGATTTGACTAAGTACATGCACAATATTTGAGAAACAATTTATAGAAGCATGAATCAATGGGTTTCAATAGAATCCTAAGGAAAAACACTTATGTGTTGAGGGATAAATCACAACAACACAACAAGCTAACATGTGCCTTTGGCAAAGTATGCTAAAAAAAAACCAAACTTGTAGCAATGTGAGATAATTAATTAGGGAATTAACATTCACAAGAGATAATAGAAGATACACTCCACCGAAATAATTGGAAAGGAAAATCGGGGAGGATCTTCTTATAAAAATTCTTAAGGAGGAGAAAAATCTCTCCCATATGGGTCTCATATGTAGATTCCATAAATTTTGGCCTAAGCTTTCTATGCTCCATGAATGGATAGCCCAGAGATGGAGAGAAAAAATACAAGGTAAGATTGAGCTTTATCCATGTGCTAAAGTTTACTTCATTGCGGTCTTTGAAACCCCTGCTGATAGGGATTTAATCTTTATCCAGCATTGGGTTTGGGGGGAATATGGGCTGATGTCCAAACCATGGTATCCATCCTTGAGCCATTAAAGGAGTCTTTTGATACCTACCCAATTTGGGTTCGTTTACTAGGACTTCCATTACAACTTTGGAACAGATCTTGTCTCATTGCTATAGGCGATACTCTTGGATCATGTGTGGCAGTTGATGGTAAGACCTCCATTCAAACACATACTAAGTTTGCTCGTATCCTAGTTGATATTGATACCTCCAAACCCTTACCAGCAGAAATCAATCTTCAGATTGGAGAAAGGCTCGGGTACAGAGGATTGACTATGAGAGACTTGACTTCGGATGTCAGTGCGCGCCGCCAAACTGGTCATGTTACAAATGATTATGAACATTCCAAATGAAAGACCAAAACTGCTTGGTGGAAGGATTCACTTCCTGAACATCTCACAATTGACTCAGATCCGGCTGAGGATTCTAGTGCCCCCTTACAAGTTGACTCACCCGTAATGGCTGATTCATAGGCCAACATAGAGAAACTACCTACAGACTATGCTCCACAGATTGTTGATTCAGTGTTTAAGGAAGTTGGCCCCCCTTCCTATGGGTCACATCCACATCAAATCCATTGCAGATGCTTCATTTGCATTGGATGCAAGAAATCCTGAATGGATAGTGGTGGATCGGAAGAAGAAGGGAAATGTCAAATCTAAACCCCCCACCACTCCAGGACAAGGTTTGATTCTTGTTGTTGTTAGTGCTATTATTGTTACATCTAGGAAAATGGCCAATCTTTTGATTCTTTGGTAGTAGTTGTGTTCTTTGTTAAGTTGTTGTTTTTAGTTGTTTTTGAAGCAGCTGATTTGTTTTTGCTGGTTCTTGGCTGTTTTCTTTTGTTGGGCTTTCTGGGGTTAAATTTTGCTTTTGAGCACTGTTGTAAAAGGGTATAGTCCCTTTCAAAAAACTATTTACCAATAATAAAAAAAAATTGGAAAGGAAATAACTAGTTCTCATTTAAGGGAAAATATGGCAAAAATTGCTTTAGCACTCTTACACCTAGAAAATTCTCCTTGTGCTTTGCCAATGCACACAATATATAGCAAAAATAAATCACCCAACCCTCCTAAAAATAGGTTGCAATCTAAACTCACCCATGCATGCTAATTTTAGCCTTTATCATGAATAAATAAAGGAATAAAATAACCATGATTTTTACAATGAGGCAATAACAACCTTAGTTCCAGAAATGTACTTAGTTAAAGTGTAGTTGACTGCTTTTTTTCTATTACAATAAATCTGGGTGAATATTTTGGCTAATTTTAGCCTTTTCTTCATGTGCAAGTATTGTTTTGCAAGTGCATGATCTTTGTCTTGTTGCGCATGATGTGACACATGTGTTCCTCATCCACTTGCATTTATATTTTGTCTTTATCTTTGATCTCTCCTCTAGCAATGACATGCAAAAATATACTCACGTGCAAGAAAATAATTCCTTTTGTCTTCAACACTTAGCAAAAATTATTCCTCCATTATGGGGACCACTGTGAGCACATGTAAGAAAAACATACCCTTATTTTTTGAAAAATACTTAAGGTAATTAGGCCTCTATGATTTGATCATGTATAAGCTCCGATGTTGACCCTTTGTTCATAAATTGTCTCCCTCCTTCATGGCCATTATTTTTATTTGACCCATTTGACTTGGCTATGCATATAATAATCTCTATTTGAACATGCTCTATTTAAATATTACTTTGAAGGTATAAGGCATTGGCCATTTATTTGATTAATAATCACTTTTTGATTATCATCAAGGTCTCCTTTGATTATTTTTGGCATCAATTATTTTATTATTTTAGACCTTAAATAAGGTCAAAGAAAATAATCATAATTTGGGATGAATACCCCCTCCATTATAATCAAACCCTTCATGAGGTCGGTGGAATTTCGACTCAACACTAAGCCTACCTTGTTTAGGGTTCATTGTATACATGAAACGTTGGTATTGTATATTGAACCATGGTTTAGATGAGGGGATGTTTGGGATTTTACACTGGAAAAGGTAATCAGATCCAACCATTGATCTCTATACTTTTTATCTCCATCATCAATTTCCTTGACCTATGGTAGCATGGAGGTTTAGTGGTGAGTTAGCATTGTTGGCCATTGATTTTGCACCATTTGATCTCGCACCATTAATGGTTGACTAAGGTTGGTTGGGTGAATAAAAGATATTTTTTGAACCCTAACTCGATCATTTCACCAAGCTCATTTGAGCATAAGAAAGCTCTATAAAAAAATTGGGTGGCCATTTTTGATCGATTTGAGCTCAAACTATGAAACTTTTGGTCTCTTTGTTGCTTTGGGAGTGTGAATATTTCAAGATTTGTGAAAAAAATTTCATGGTGTCCGTCATTTTATGAGTAAATCAAGTTCACCTTGAGAGCTATCTAGTTCTATCTTGAGATCTATTGTGACTTATGTCGAGGTATGGCCACCATTTTGATGGACTTCGAGCTCTTCTAGGAATCTTTGTTCGTGCTTGTATACTTGGTACTTTTGAGCTCAAAACCTTTCTAGGCATTCATTTATGTTTGTGTAATTCTTCATGGCGAGATATTGAGAGACTTTGAGATTTATCCCCCTTATTGAGGGTTTCACACTAAAAGGTAAACCTCCTTTTTGTTTTTCCGGGTATTGAAAAAAATTTCAAAACTTGCTTGGTTTCAAGTACCCAAATCTTTGTTTGTTTATTTTTTGATCATGTGCATTCCTCAAATTCTATAAGTTTTGAAAGTATTTTCTAAATCTAGAAATTGCTTGACTATGATGGCTACATTTGAACTCGAAATTGTTACATTTGTGTGAGTAATGTGAAGTTCAATTTCATTACCTAGATCTAGGTTTGGGTTTGATTGGCTCTATGAAAATTACTCGCTTACTAAAAGAAACTATCGTTGGTTATTTTTAGCATGACTACTTATAAGTTTGAATTTAATTTGAACATGTTGCATATTCTTTTCTCTAGATTTGTACTTTAAACGTGATTTAAATTCGTTGTAGCTTGTGTTTTGGGATCTTTACTTTGGATTCCACTTCGCGTTTTGTTAGAGTTGTTGAGGTAAAAGTTACCATTAACCAAAAAAATTATGTTTTTTTGCTTTATCAATATTGATGAGATGATTTTCCTCACAAAGTGTATTTCGATTTCTGTAATCCCTTTTAACTAAACTCAATGCTTGGAATCCTTGCTTAATATATCCTATTATTATTTTCTCTTTGTGAGATCTAGACCTCTTTCTATATGAAAATGCTTTATGTGATTTTCATTACAAACCGCATATGGATTGAATTCTCTCATTAGTTCACATTTCTTGCTCCACTTGTTGTAAAAATGTATAGCTCGCACTTGATTCTACCTTTGCCTTGAAAAATGTGAAATACATACTCTCAAGTATATAGCTCCTAGAGATCGAATTCTACACTTTTAAATTATATGAAGTATGAATTTGTTAGAACATAAAGGGAAATATTGCAAATTGATACTTGTTTGGGCCTTAAGAGAAACTTAGACTTGTAACTATGTTGAGCATGTTAATTTGTTGTGTTGTTGTGATTTATCCCTCAAAACATAAGTTTTTACCTTAGGATTTTCTTTGAAACCCATTGAGTCATGCTTCGTAATCTATTTCTCAAATATTGTGCATGTACTCAGTCAAATACCTCAATCAATTTGGTGTATCACCACATTTCAATTTTAGTTACAGACCATCTTTTTACCCTTAAAACCCAAAAAAATAGTTTAGGATACATCAATAAGGAACCAACCTTGATATAGGAGACTCACCTCAACAATAGGTATACCCATGACACGAGGTGTTTCTAATGTATCTACGAAGTGAGGGAATAAAGAAATAGTAGAACCCTTATTGTTACCCCTCATTCGGGGTGCACTCGAGAAATAATTAAGTGCAAATACTATTAAATTGGAATGATAAACCTTTCTCATTGTGTTTCCTTGCTCTTTTCTACCCCTTTATGACCTCTATGAGCCTTTAATGGCATACAAAACTACAAAATAACACTCGCCTCTTTGTTGTTTTTTTCTCAAACCTCCATAGTCGAATTTGTTTTTGTACAAATAAAATCAACCCTCTTTTATGTTGTTTCAACACCACGTAGCCTCGGTTGGTTGCTTTACCTTTTATCCGACAATCGGGCTTCAAATCCCCCTCCCATCACATTTTGGTTTTACTAAGTAGGGAAAAATTATCCCACATACAGGTGTAAATAGGGTGATTTGGTTTAAATACAAAAGTCATGGCCTTTGTTATATTGCTATGGAGCCATTTTTTTCTCCATTGGTTATTGAGTCTTTGTTGAGTGTGCTATGTTGGCCGTTAAAATTGGTAAGGTTGACCAAGTTAGTCATTATGCATATTAAAATTTATATGGCCACATATATAGAGCGAGATGTGTGGTTTGTTGAGGTCGAGCTATTGGATTTTTAAGGCCGAGCTGTTGGGAGATATAAGGTAGGTAGTTGAAACAAAATGCATGGCAAATATAATGCATCAAGATGTATGTTGATTTACCATGGGATATGTGGTCGACTGTTCAAATGAATAATTTTGAGTTGGCATTCTTAATACACTACCAATTATGGAGAGAAGCCTAAACGATGTGATCAAATCAATTATTTTGGCATTCATATAGGTCTCGGGCATTGCAAACATAGAAAAGTGACATGGAAGTTAATAAATAATTACAAAGGTAAAAAAATGAAATACGTCCCAAGTAATTTAATATAACATTCCAATAATGAAATATGTCAAAGTGGTGGCAAGCCATTTGGTGGCTTGAAGACCCACCATGTTGGTGATGATATAATTGTCCTCACGGTAGTTGAGCTCCCTTTCATAACAAAAAGTTGAGCCTCTTGTTCAACTTTTACGTGTCTCGAAGAATGGAGGTCATAAACATAACTCGAACAACCTTCATTTTTGTCCTCTTTTCTCCTTTTTCAAATTTTCCATTGTAGATCGAACCACTTGGCCAATTGTGCATGCGTCCATGTCACCATAGACATGTTGACCCATGTTGACCTTCCGGTTGACCAAACTTTGACTAGACCCATCTTGAGCTCAGAGTGTTGGTTTTCCATTTTCTTATAGTCATCGGAAATATCTTTGAAGGATCTACTTTGCACTATCATATTTTAGGAAAGTTTAGGGAACATCTGGCACTAAAATTGATCCCTTGATCACAAATCCCCAATGAGAAGGTGTTTTGTCCAAAAAAGTTATTTATCAACCCACACATCATGGTATATCTTCATGCATTGCAAAACACACACAAGAACCAAAAATAGCATTATATGTTAATAAAATACAAATATTTGATAGATAATTACATAACCAATCAAATAATAACACCCATATAAGATAATGTTCACCGAAATGTCTGTAACCTTGTCAACTCGCACACAATTGTGGAACTGTCAAACCCATTGTAATATCATCACAAATAACATACGAGATAATAACACCCATTCTAATACGGAAATATAGTGTTCAATTGTCACTTTGTGATATGACCGATTACAAAAATTACAATTCCATAAACACAGATCAATATACTAGACATCTAAACTGCCCACAATTAGGCTAGTGCCCATTGTCCATCTAAAACCAGAATAACTAGAGATATTCACTATCCAAAATAAATTAGACTATAAATGCCCAAAAATAGCTATAGTCAACAAACTGAATCCACATGAATCTTCCAATTCTACCCATACACTAAACTGTAAAAGGATAGATAACAAATTGTATGCTTACCCAAATCGGTGAACTACCATAATCTACAAAATCATCACCTAGTGCCACATTGCAAACCAGTTTGTTAGTGTAATAAATTTACACCCAAATTACAACCGAATATGATAGTTGCAAAAATCAAATTTTTGCCCAAAATGAGGGTCTTAAAAATTAGTGCAAATAAACATATGTGGATACAAAAAGTTTGTCTATTTATTACAATATCAAACAGGTGCCCAAATGGGTCTTATAAGCATATCCATAAATTTACACAAATGACAACATTATAAAACTGTAAGTTTCAAAATTAGACATTCTGATGATGCCCATATCCTTGCATACTACTATTAGAAATAGAATTTTAAAACAAAAAAAATGATAAGACAATATGCGTATGATTAACCTTTCACTCAAATATTCCTTTATCATTGTTTCCATAAAATTTTCAAAGTTGAATATCAACATATGGGAAAATTTTCCTTTCTTCAATATACATCAGAATTCCCAAAAATTAGCTATGAAAATGTTTGCATGTTATCTACAGTTACTGCAATACAAACATAAAATTGAGGAATGTTTTACCCATCTAATTACTTGGATTTTTCCATTTAGGTGGTTTTTCCTCAGTACCAAAATGAGCATCTACATGAGTTAGATCCAAAACTGTTGGTTTGACATTATTTTCCTTTTTAACAACTTTCCAATGTTGCATTGAAGGAACATACCAACACATCTTAACATCATGACCATTCCTTTTACAATGGGAAAAAAATTTAATTTCCCTATTTTTAGGAGTCTTACCCATTTTTCCATTTCCTAATCCATGTCTAGGAGAATGATTCCTCTATTTAGGAGAGGTAACCTTTTTCCATTTCTTGCCTCATTAGAGTGAGATTGGTCTTTAGCACCTACCTTATCATTCACAAAAGGAATTAACTTCTTTATCATATTTTTCCTCTTCCAACAATATGTTGCAGAATGATTAGTACCTTCACAAAACATGCAAGGAAAAGCATATTTCTACCTACCAAAGCTATATTGTTCAAACTGAAAGAGTGTTTTAGAAGCTTTAGGATTTAATTTCCCCTTAGTGCTATTTTTAGTGTAAGTGGGAGGAGGTGGAATTTCATTACCTCGTTTACCTATTTTCTTACACCTTTCATTGTTCCTCTTGATGGAGGAATCCTAAAAATCTAGTGGCGTAGAATCTTTGTTGTTGGAAGCTTGTCTTCATTCAAACTACTTTAGAACTCTCTCCAAATTCCATTTGCCCAATAGAATAACCGAAACCTACAAATGGAGGCTATTCCTCTACCTGTATTGGGTTAGCATCACCTTGGCCATTTTTATCAAGGCCTCTTCGATTAAATCCAATTTTACACATTAGCTTAGACCTAATTCCCTAGTTTGTTTTTCAAAGTCGACCCAAATGAATGTCTCGAAACTAAATGAGAGGAGGAATTAAAATTTGAACAACTTACATAAAGTGCATTTCGTCATAGTACTGCATCTATTTTGGAAGGAATTTCCTTTTTCTATTCACCATGTTGCAGCTTTTCCAAGAGGGCATCCTTGGTCTTTATTTCTTCCTGCAACTCATTAATAAAAAGCATCAACTTCTTTCTCTGTACAATCATCTCGTTGACATATTCCTCTTTCTTTATTGTAGAGTAATTTGACTCATATTTTAACCGCACTATTTCCTCTTCTAAGGAATAAAAAGTAGCTCTCAAGAAAGAGTTTCCTTCTTGGAGTTGGCGGTTAATGGCTTTAATCTCATCAAGATTATCTTGCTTAGATATCTTTCCAATGTTTTCCATATTTGTGCAAACACAACTTTACTTCCACCAAATTTTCCGCACAAAATAAGTAAGCCCTAACATATTTGTAAATTTCAAAATCGAAACCAAATATGAAAAATGTAATTCAAAATTTTCCAAAACACAATCATTAACTTAAACTACTATCAACCAGCTCTAATACCAATGATCTGAAAATTAAAATTCACTTAAATTAAACTGACTAATAAAATTCCTTGTGTGCATCTAACTTTAAAAATACGGATTTCAAATAACTCGTTTTTAAGTATACATCAAAAATTCTCATTCAATTACGGAAGTATCATGAGTTTTAACCATTTAGTCTTTGACCATTGGTACTTTGAAATGAGAATGGATATATTTTAAAAATTCCACTTCTTTTTAAGGAAATTGAAACAAATTTAATTTTATTGTGTAATATTAAATATCTCTGCAAACATAAAAATAAGAGAAAAAAAAGTGACACACATATGTTTACGGGGTTCGAGAAACTTGGCCTACATCCAGGTGGTCATGACGACCATTCCATTATAAATAATTGTAATAAAACATGTGATCAAGTTTAAATATAATCAAAATGGACCAATAAACCTTTCTCAAGTGTGCATCCTTAATCTTTTATGCTCTGTCAGGACCTCCATAAGCCTTTAATGGTGTCCAAAACCACAAAATAGAATGTCGCCTCTTCGTTTTTTTTTAGTACATGCATAGTTGATTTCTCTGTCCTTGTATAAATAAAATCGACCCTCTTTTATGTTGTTTCAACACCATGAGCTCGGTTGGTTGCTTTACCTTTTATCCCGACAATGACCGGGGTTCAAATAACCCTCCCATCAGATTTTAGTTTTACTAAGAGGGGAAACTTTATCCCACATATTTGGGTGTAAATAGGGTGATTTGGTTTAAATACAAAATTTGTGGCCTTTGTCAAATGGCTATGGAGCCATTTTGTTTACCACCGGTTATTGATCATAGTTGAGTGTGTTGTGTTGGCCACTAAAATTGGTGAAGTCAACCGATTTGGTCGTTGCGCATATTAATATTTATATGGCCATGCATATAGGCTAAGATGTGTGATTTTTTTAGGCTGATTTGTTGAATTTGTTGAGGCCAAGAAGTTGGGAGATATAAGGCGGTAGTTGGAATAAAATGTGTGGTAAATACAATGCACTAAGTTGTATGTTGATTCACCATGGGATATGTTTTTGGACTATTTAAATGAATAAGGTTGAGTTGGCATTATTGATACGCTTCCAATTATGGAGAGAATCCCGAATAATGTGATCAAATTGGTCGTTATGGCATTCATATAGGTCTTGAGCATTTCCAAACATAGAAAATGACATGGAAGATAATAAATACTTATAAAGGTAAACAAATGAAATTTGTCCCAAATATAATGTAACATTCCAATAATAAAACATGGAAAAGTGGTGGCAAGCCACATGGTGGCTTGAGGACCCACCATATTAACGATGATATAATCATCCTCATAGCGCTTGGGCTCCCTTCTGTAACAAAAGTTGAGCCTCTTGTTCAATTTTTTACATGTCTCGAAGAATGGAGGTCGTAAACATAACTTAAAAAACCTTCAATTTTTCCTCTTTTCTCCTTTTACCACTTTTCCACTACTGACTGAACCACTTGGCCAATTCTGCATGCATCCACCTCACCATGGACCTTTTGACCCACATTGATGTTTTGATTGACCAAACTTTGACTCGACCCATATTGAGCTTAGCGTGTCCATTTTCCACATTTTTATAGTCATAAAAATATATCGAAGGCTCTACTTGCACTATCATAGTTTAGGAAATTTTAGGGAACATTTGACACTAAAATTGATCCATGGATAGAAGTAATTCCATGGTTGATTCTAGTCCATCGGCACACTTTCTTCTACACTCTACACCGATATCAGGTACACATCTCTATCTACTTTATGTTACCAAGTTTTACACTCACCAACATAAAGTGAGGGAAAATGTAGACAAACAGTTATGCACTTTACACATAATTTAGCTCGGTCTTATACTACTATTTAGAAGGTTCTCAAGTGGTTAAAGTACTAATTAATCCCACCTTTTGGCCATCTTTATTTTATATTTTATTTCATACTTCCCATGTATTTTCTAGCACATACCCACCCATTTCGCAACTGCCTCATCATTCTAGCCCAAATTTAGGGTGCCCCCACCCTATCCTAGGGGTGTCATGGGACACTCTAGTCTTACCTCTGGACACCCCGGTCTATGTATATCCTTTTCCTCCTTTCTTTTGGGGATTTTCTAGCCATTTGTTTTCTTTATCCTTTCCCTAGTCAGCCTTTTCGAGATTAATTACGAAATTAAACTTGAGATCCCTATAAATATAAAGGTTATAAGACCATATGAGGCCTTAGCTTCACAACAAACTATCACTCCATCTAGAGTTACATCCATTACATCCACATAACACCATATATCAAGGCTAGGAAGATATGCATCACACACACTTTATAGGGGAGATATTTTATTCTATTCCATGCACACATTTTCTAAAGTTATTCTTGCTCTCTACTTCACAAAGTGAGACTGTCACAAGAGCACAACATGCACACATGCACCAGAAATACATCAGGGTCCACAATGTAGTGAAGTGCTTAGTGATAATTCCACTAGTTTGGTAGTCGAGGTTCGATCGACCCATTCATTTACATCTTTTATTTTTCTACGGTTTGATACTTCTCTTTGCATTGTAGGCCATTCTCTAGTTTATTTGATAGATCTAGCACAACAAATAGGTAGGGTTTCAAACCAAGTTACAACACTTCCGACCTCACATTTTGAGCTTTAACAAAGTGTTTAGAGAACCTAGATTATAGAACAAGGTGCCCCTGGTGCATCCCATTACACTCCCAGTGCCCTCGATATCTCGATTTTTCAGATCTTCCCTTCACATGGTCCCTAAGTGTTCATCTACACTTCCAGATTCTCTTATCATACCCGTGAAAATTGTAACAATACTTCCTAATCAACTAAGCCATTCCTTTCCCTTCTCTTGCACACTTAGGGTTTTATCTCACTTAGAGAATTTACATTTATTCAATACTACATTAGTTCTTTTATTACAACGTTTTAGTCCTCCTATTTAGATTAACTATTTGTTATACCTTCCATATAGGATCTAGTTAAATTTAGTTAATCACATGGCACTAATGGATGCAAGTGACCCAATGGATGCAAATTTAGATGGAGTGAAAGTGATATGTGATGTTAGGACCCATGATCCTAATTATTGTCTTATAAGATTTATATTTGTAGGGCTCTCAAGTTTAATTTCGTAATTAATCCCGATAAGGTTGACTAAGGAAAAGACAAAAAAAACAAATGGCAAAAAAATACCCAAAAATAGGGAAAGGGATGTGCATAGACCAAGGCACCTAGAAGTTGGACCGAGCACCCTAGTTTTGGGTGGGGTGCTTTGAGTTTGAGCTAGAATGACAAGGAAATTGTGAAATGGGCCAATATGTGTTGGAAACTACACGTGAAGTATGAAATAAAATATTAAAAAATATGGCCAAAAGGTGGGATTAATTATAACTTTAACCACTTGAGAACCTTCTAAATAGTAGTATAAGATGGGCTAAATTAAGTGTAAAGTGCATAATTTTGTGTTGGTGAGTGGAAAGCTCGGTAACATAAAGTAGATAGAGGTCCATACATGATATCCATGTAGATTGTAGAATAATATGAAAGGAACGATAACCATATCGTACCAAGCCAAGAACACAAATGCTAATCAAACACCACAATCAATAAGATGAAAGTAATTCACTAGAATAATTTTACATAAAACCTTTGCAAACAAATGAGAAACAATATCATATATTATTATGGAACTCAATGCAATATATTGAGAATGGGCCTTGCTTAAATAGGTAAGGAATAACAATCTAAGAACCAGTCAAGGTCGTAGATCAAGCCATAAATCAAGGAAATAACTATTCATCAAAGAACTAGTCAAGACCATAGATTTAGGAGAGAACTATACATCAAGGATCTAGTCAATACCATAGATCAAGGAAAGAACTATAC
The DNA here is from genome assembly GCA_018340775.1 of Taxus wallichiana var. yunnanensis. Classification (NCBI taxonomy): domain Eukaryota; kingdom Viridiplantae; phylum Streptophyta; class Pinopsida; order Cupressales; family Taxaceae; genus Taxus; species Taxus wallichiana. Next base: position 123,194,276 of record CM031241.1, on the reverse strand, counting down.
CTAACAACTAGATAATATCTCTAATATCTAAATAAGATAAAAGAAATATCCACACACATAAGTGGGTGATGATAAATACAATAAAGGTAAATAAAGTACTTAGGTGAACATGAGCTAAGGTAAATACCTACTCTAACACCGCCCCTCAAGTGAAGCTAGGGCCCAAAATAGATGTGGCATGTCCACAGTATGAGTCCAGTAACTAGGCCTGATGAGGTACTCATGTACAAGAACTGGAAAAAAAGGGACACCACAAGGTACCCAAAACCAGTAACAATAAAGTAAAGAGAGTAAAGACCCACTCCAAGGCATCGTAAGAATCTTGGCTTTAAAAAATCATACAATGCTAAAGAAGTTTGGTGTGCACTGTGGTCGGAATCCACTGCTTGATCACAAAACTCAAAAACAACTGACACTAGGTTTCACCAGAATAGCTCCATACAAGGAGACTGTCAACGGAGTGATGTCAAAAGTGTAAAAAAACACCAAACATAATTCGATCAACTGCTGCAAATAGGTGTGCCATAATCCAAGAACAATAACGAAAGCAACAAGGCAAGGACACAAACTCCAGAGTGTCACGATCCAAGAAAAGCCAAGGTAAAAAGGTAAGGACACGAAACCTGAAGAAGTAGGATCAACACCACACCCTCCCATACTGCTGAATGGGTGGAGTGACACTACAAATTTGTATGAGTTGTCAAAACAACTACTCGAAAACTGAAAAACTAACACTGGGATGCACCAAAATAGATCCCCCATAAGAGATATTGTCAACATGCCAAAAGTGTTGAAAATACAGATATAAAATATCTCAACAAACAAGAGAGATACACTACATCTACTAAAGAAAAATGCTCAAAACAAGAAGCATCACAATGCAGAAGGTATAGAAAGTGGAGCAAGAGGCCGAATGGTGGAGGAGCCATGCCTATAGAGTCCTCTCAATGAATGTCTATGTCACCGCCATGAGTGATCAGATATCCACCCCAAATCAACATGGATGGATAAAGAAGATGCCTATATATGACTTGGTGTAAAATGCACAATGGGTGCATGCAAAATAACATCAGAATGTGTGTCAGGTTGATCATGTCGATAATGAAAATCTAAGGTTTCTCAAGCCTGAGTGAAGACGTAGAACTCATGTGTTACTCATGATCCTCAAAAAGAGTCAAGTGAACAAAAAAATGAGCTCTGTCAATGTGTGATCCCAATGAAGTATCTACTCGAAAACCAATGTCACGATGAGAATTCCACTTAACATGTGGAATAGAGGAAACAATACCCTGTGAATGTTTGTCAATGACTCCTCTAGTGAGACCCATAGAACGGAGCATGTGAGAATTGAATGCAGTGGTATGCTTCTTAAAAAATCCATGCAGCTGAGCAAAAGTAGGATACACAACATGTGGTACTGTAATAGGCACAGATGTGGAAGAGCATGCAATAACAAGCCTCATAGGTTTAGAAGCATCAAAAATAATTTTAGGCTCAAAGACTGGAGATCAATGTCAGTGGGTACAAGAGCAACAACTGCAGGTGGACTAGGAGCATGGATATGGTTGTCCACAATATGATGGTGATGTTGAAGGCTAGCAAGTTTGTTCTTGCATGGAGTGTATTATTGTATCCTTATCGTGAATGAGTGATTGTAGAAGAGAATTTCACTTCTTGAGTGATCTATTTTCTTCCACAAATTTTACAATATCCTCTTGAAGTCCACATACTTCAGAATCCATGATACAAACTGCAACTCCTCCTAGTATCATGATACAAAATTTAGGGCGTCGGGCTCACCAAATTGCATCCACAATTGAGTCACCACTAAAACAAAATAAAGCGTTGTTGCCTTCATCACACAAACAAAATTAAAGGGGGCTGAAGTTAAGCACCTACTAGTAGGAATCATAAGCTGTAAGCCCTCATATGACCATACCATATAACCAAGGGCTAAGGATTTTAATGGCTTAGATCAAGCCATAAATCAAGCAAATAACTAGCCATCAAAGAACTAGTCAAGACCATAGATTTAGAGAGAACTAGACATCAAGGATCTAGTCAATACCATAGATCAAGGAAAGAACTATACCTAACAACTAGATAATATCTCCTAATATCTAAATAAGATAAAAGAAATATCCACACACATAAGTGGGTGAGGATAAATACAATAAAGGTAAATAAAGTACCTAGGTGAACATGAGCTAAGGTAAATACCTACTCGACATAATACATATTGATAGACTAGAATCAAGCGTGGAATGATAAAAAAATGGACGAGCGTGGATTCTAAAGATGAAAAATGCACATAAAAAGTGATAAGAGTGAACCTAGGAAAAAATGCGTGTGTAGCCATTACTGTGTATAGTGTACCTGCATAGTTAGTAAATGCAAATGCCTGTAGCAATGTATTATCGTTTTCATTTTCATTATCGTCGTCATCATTTTTACTACCCCAAATTTAATTGAATGGGCTCATACATGGTGGGCTTGCAAGGAGAAAATGATCAACTAGTTAAATATGTATGTATGTAAAAACATGTGTAAAATACATAAGTATATAGAAATGTGTAAAATATGCAAATTTAAACTACATAAGAAAAATTGTAAATAGAACATGTGCACCTAATCCATGTCGAGAGAAAGGGAGTAGAAGGAAATCTTGTACTATCACGAGTTTTTTGGGTGATCTCACGCCACCCTGGCTGAAGAAGTGTAGAGAGGAAAATGCTTTGTGTCCTTCAACTCTAACCGCTTATGCTGAAATTTATTGAAGATATCTCTATACTACATTGGTTTTTGGATGATCCGACTCCACTAGATGGAGAAGTGTAGAGAGGCACACCCACTGTAACCCTTAAGCCTATAAAAACTCTATAGAATTGTTGAAGGACACCATTTCCTATTGAAGCCGCTATGTATGAAGTTTGTAGATTGGTCGGAAATAACTCATTGTGTATGAACCGGTGTAAATATGTTGTGTTCATAGAAAAATATCAATGATTCCCCCTCTTTGGGGGCACATGTGACGACCCTATAAGGAGAATGTGGCCCCAAAAGAGGACCAACCACACTTTGACCTGTAACCAACTCAACCCTGTAGGGGAAAGGGAAAGCACTTAGTAGATACCAAGGCGCACACAAAAGGGGATGACTAGCCAAAACAAGTGTTAGTCCACAAGCACATGCATGTAATCGGTGTAAAAAATCAAACAGTGTAGAAAAACTACCAAGCACAATAGTAGTGTAAACATGCAAGAAACATCAAGAAGACCACACAAAGTGGGTTACAAACAAGGGAAATCACTCACAATGTTGCAAGACACATAAGTTCATCATGGACGCAAAAGTAGACAAGTGTGCATACAAGCAAAGACCAAAGCCCGTAAACAAAGTAGACAAGTAAAAACAAACAAGTAGTCATAGAAACATGTAATATTGTGAATCAAGTGTTGCACATGGAATACCCGTTAGCATGTTAGAGTGATAACCAATATGTCAAAGCATGTATAAGTAAGTATTATAAGATGTTAAGTACAAAATGAAACAATAGCACATGTATGAGACGAATGTCGATGCCGCCAATGACCAATATAGTAAGGGTAGAAGGAGAACATCCATACCACGTGTAAATTTCCAATATCTATGATCATAGTAAATAAAGGTGATAATGCACATGTGGGTATGATAATGACATATAATAAATCAAGCTAATATGTGTAGCAAAGTGGCCATGCAAAACACTAGTAAGAAAAACTAAATTCCCCCAAGACAATGCAGTATGCTATGGATGGATGGAATGGAATGAAAAATGGAATGATAGGAGCAACATGCCCCCCAAGTGGATGGAAATGTATGTAGTGAGGTTCATTTTGTTTTCCCCCTTAGTAGTCAAGAATGAACCATAAACGAGAGTGCGTCATTGGGAAATGGTCGAGTAGTGTTGGTTGTGTCTAGCACGCTACGATGAGTGTGTATGTGTAGTGGTGATGAGATGCAACATGGGGAGAAGATGTGCATGGACCCTATATCCTAAGCGTATACCATGAATTTTTGAATAGACGAGTGATGATTTATCCCTAAGCATATATCACTATATGATGATAAAATGAGGTGACGAATTAGCCTATAACATATGTCACTACAAGATGGGTGATGAATGAGCATGAAGCATAGATTAGTATGAGGTGAATACTAGGGCATGGTGATTTAGCCTAAAATGTATACCACTAAGTGATTTTCCAATGAATGTTGTATGAGGAGATGTCACATGTATGTAAAGTCCATTTGATTGGTAACCCTTGGCAGTCAAGTATGGACCGAGGAACTAAAGTGCATCATAGGGTGGTGAGTTCAGCACATAAAATAATGTAGTATAGGTGACCACATCGTGAATAAGGACATTGTAAATGCATGGCAAAATTAAGAAATTTTGATGATATACATAGATAGAATATGTAGTGGTAATAGACAAAGCTAGACCCATGAAGAATGTGACCTAGCGTAAATATGGAATGTGAGAAAGAGATGCAATACTAGATACATGATGATATGATGACTAGTTTAGTGTGTATGACATAGATTATGTATAACTGACTAATGTAGGATAATATAGGATGGGTGATGTGTGGAGTTTAGTGTAATGGTAATCCCTTAATATTCAAGTGTGAACCGAATCAGAAGAGTGCATCATCGAGTAATGTGGTCTGCTAGAATGTATGTGGTAGTATGTACATAGGAAATTTCAATGAGTAATGAGATAGGAAATGTCAATGAGTAATAGATAGGAAATGTGTGATGTAAGATGATGTACGGATGCAAAACAAGAGGAGGGGTGATATAAGTATGTGATGTAATTCCCCTCGGGGGTAGTGTGTGTATGGGACTAGGTGAACTCATCAAGGAGATCGTCGTCCTCTGGATCAAAGTCAAATGGATCGGAATTGGCAACTTGGTAGGCTATAGTATGAGGTTGATCACATAATGATCTCATGAGAGACAAACGATACATGCCCATAGCATATTCTTTGTCAGTGAATGGAGAGTATGGACAACCATGTGCATACCAATTGGTGAGGTTATGTGAGTAGCCAAGAAAGGAACTATTGCAAATGAAAACATGACCAAAGGGCATGGGAAATGAAATATTGATGTGACCAGGGTCTAAAGTACGTTCGATGTAAGTAATCCAAGATTACCCTAATGTTAGTGGAGAAGGAAAATGGGTACGTGGTAAATAGAATAGAAGATTAAAGAAACTAAAGCCATAAGTGGAAGTGATGGTGAAAAAACCATAATATAGATGAGAGGCATGAGTAGAAGGCTGAAAGTCCTCAAAAGTAAGGCCGATGAGAGCTAGACTAGAAGGAGAATAGGTGGTTTCATTGCATGCTTTGGTTCGAATGGGACATGTTCCCAATAAGAATTATGAATGAAAAGTGTATACATAAAGGTGATATGAATTATTTGTGAAAGCAAAGAGGAGAATGAAGTTCACAATAGTGAAGAGGTCCAAAGTAACTCTATGAGTAATGGGCATAAATGAAAAATGGAATTTGGGTTCACCAAAATGATTTTGAAAAATGGAACCTAAGTGACCTAAATAGGCGTATTAATGTTAATATAATTACGAAGACTAAAATCTTTTATAAATGAACTAAAACAATATGGAATAATTATGATTAATTACTCTAAGTGCAATAAATCCCTAAGTATGCAATAGAAGGGAGAGAAATAACTTAGCTAATTGGAGATGACCTGTCGTAGGTCCGATCGAGAAAATCTAGAAGTGCAGATCTAGAAAATCGAGATGTCGCGTGCATGGAATTGTATCTTGGAATACCCCGGGGGTTCCCTAGTCTACGTAATTTGGGTGCCCGAACTGTGTAAATTCTAGAAACCTAAGTTTGGGAGTGTCACAATTTGGTCACCCTTCCTATTTTTCATATTGGATCTACGAGATGAACGCGAGAATGACCTACAATACAAAGAGAAGTATCAATCCCTAGAAAAATAAAATATGTAAATGAATGGATCATGCGGCCTCAGCCACCAAACTAGTGGACTTATCGCTGAGCGTTGCACTACATTTTGGAATCGGATGTAGTTTAGGTGAGTGTGTGTATGTCGTGTCCTAGGTGCTCTCATGCCAGTTACACTTTGTAAAGTAGCCAACAATAATAACTATAGAAAATTTAAGTAGAATGTGTGCATGGAATAGAATAGAATCCACCCCCTATGTAGTGTGTGTGAGGCAGATCTCCTAGCCTTGATGTATGGCACTAATGGATACAAGTGATGCAATGGATGCAACTCTATATGGAGTGATAGTGATATGTGATGTTAGGACCCAAGACCCTCATTATGGTCTTATAATATTTATATTTTTAGGGCTCTTAAGTTTAATTTCGTAATTAATCTCGACAAGGCCGACCGAGGAAAATATAAAGACAACAAATGGATAAAAATCCACATAACAAAGCGGGAAGAGGATGTGCCTAAACTAGGGCACCTAGGAAGTGGGATTGGGGTGCCCCAAGTATAGGTGGGTGCATTGAATTTGGGCTAGAATAATGGGGATGTTGTGAAATGGGTGGTATGTGCTTTGGAAAATACATGGGGAGTACGAAATAAAATATAAAATAAAGATGGCCAAAGGGTGGCATTAATTAGTACGTTAACCACTTGAGAACCTTCTAAATAGTAGTATAAGACCAGGATAAATTATATGTAAAGTGCATAATTTTGTTTCTACACTTCATTCATGAGCTCTTTGCATTCTTTGCCTTGTTTCTCTTCTCTTTCACTTTCTTGTTCTTCTTCTAAACAAGCTAAGAAGCTTGTAATAATCTCGTCCTCATTCAATATCTAAACTTCTTCATGTACTACTTCTTTAACAACCTGTTGCTCTTGTTTTCTCATCCTCTTCTCTTTCTTCTTCAATTATTTTTCTTCCTTTCTTATCATCTCTCTCAGCTTCACTTTTTGTCTTCTTTCCTTAAGTAATTGTATAGGCCACTTTACACATTTCTTTAACTCAAAGACAAGTATACTGCTTTCTCTTTCTAGACTTTTAGCTTTTATCAACTCCACTAACTTCTCCACATCTTCCTTAATCCCTTGACCTCTTGGCCAAACCACAACTCATACATCCTTGAATTTTCACTCTTTTTTCTTCTTTCTTTTTCTTTTCCTCATCCACTTCTATATTTATTCCATATTTCCCACTTTGCACACACTTCCCAACACTTTTAATAACAACAAAAACTACCCCTTCCTCACTCGATATCAAAAATGGTGCAACACAAGATGTAATCATGCATATACTCGGTCTATAAGAGTCCTCAACTACCAATTTTCACCTTATTCGGCCTTAAAGGATCATGTAACAAACCTATATAATCTATACTTGAAATAGAGACTTAAATATCATTGTAGGTGGTTTATAATCTTTCTACCATAATTCTTTATCCTTAGCTAAACCCCATGCAAATCAACTGTTTTGTCTTAATTTACAAAGTAGTAACAATTTTGACTTGTTCTACATCAAGCTTCTAGATTCTTGCAAGGTAAATATAGGTCTCTGGTTATCAATCACTCATCTAACACATTGTGCCCTAGTGTACATCTTCAATTTATGCTTAAGAATCACACTAATTCTATCTTCAACACCTAAACCCGAGCTTTTACCAACTTTGCTCCCAAAACTTCCCTTAGTTCTTTTCACCGTGGTTCACATAGCAATAATGGACTCCTTTAGTCTCTTTGGTTTCTCTAGATTTTGACACCATATTTCCCATGACAAGAAGGTCACATCACACATAAAAATTCTTCTAAGATAACCTATTTCACCAATTCCTCACAGTTTTCACAAGATAGCTCTTTAGGCTCTTATGTCAAGACATGTTTGCTCCATATAGGAATATAAACTTATGATGATACCACCCAAAAGGTTTTCTCCACTCCTTTCAAGCCTCTTTATCATACCAAATGTGTAGCCCAAATTTCATCTTTTGATATCTTAAGCTCCTTTTGAAATCTCCTTTTCTTCTTAGTGGTCTACTAGCTCCAATTTATCTTTCCTCCCCTATTGTAATGAATAAATTAACTTTCATGAGGTTACATAGAACAAATAAACTATATTCAAACACCCCTTAGGTACCTTTCACTATTTTTTAAATTTTGAGAAGTAATTCCACCATTGAGGATAGGCTTCTTTGTAAGGTGGCTTCACAAATAGGCTTACAACCGCGTGTCAATAGGCCTTGCACAAGACCGCGAAGAATAATTTGATATTCAGCCTTAAAATTCCCATTTTTCTTTCAAGATCTGTTAGGTGGCCTTCTTAAGATGAATACATCCAGTTTAATGGTAAAATATTGAGTTTTAGGGCCTCAAACTTCAAACCCTAGGCTTATTATGGATTTACTTCTTAAAACCCTAGTGGAGGGTAAAATGCATATAAAAGACACAAAGTTTATTAGCAAAGAATTAAATTCTTACTTTATTCTTATCTTGATAGTCTCCACACCATAATTTTACCAGTGGCTTCAGGAAAACATCAAAATCACAAGTTTCCTTATTGAGTTAACAATACACTCATGAGATATCATGGATCTCTTTCACTCCAATATGCTAGGTTAAGTTTTTAATTTATTCCCTTAGGCTCAAAGATTAACACACATACCTTTGTTATCACATACAACCTCCTACTATTTAAGTCTACCCTCGAAGTTCCTACTGGTTTGAATTTATTGTTTTAATGGTTTGCTACATGAAGTGAAGGAGATGTTTAACAAACCGTGCTTTTCCCATAATGAATTCTTCATCAAAATGTCACCTCGATGGTTTGAATAACTCCTCTCCTTCATGAATGAAATGTCAATTATCATAAATGACCCCAAAGCTTCTAGAAAACCACTCTAGTCCACTTTGAACTTTGTCATAGAACCTAGTGTTTCTTAGTTTGAGATAAAGATACAAACAAAGGCTTCCTTTCCAGGATTATGAGAGCTTTAACCGAGGTTGGAGGATATAAAGATCAACACACTCTCCCTTCTTGTTGGTAACTATAACTTGAAACATCAAACACTACTCCAAAATTCACTTAAATGCTCAAAAGGGGGTCTCTTACTCTATTATAAAACTGGTACGGTTAAAAAATTATAAACCTCATTCATACAACTGATGAAGCTTTACAAAATCACTATAAAATCCTTCACAAATTCCTTACCAGTCTCAGTTTCTCTTATATTCATATGCACAAAATTCTATTGCTCCATCAACATGCACAAGGTGATCAATCAATCACAAGGAGCAAGAGTACACAAGAACCTCCAAACATCAAAGCTTTAACACTCCAAATTCAAAACTAAGGTTAAGATCATATCACATTCAACTCTAAGAGAAATAAAATCATATATACATAATAACACACATTGAAATCATGAACACAACTAGCAAAACCCGAGTTTCATAGCCAATACGCTTCTTGAAGATTGTGTTTTGAATCATATCCAGATAGAATGCTTGAAATCGATTACGTTGTGCCTTATATACTCTCCCTCTCACTCCAAATGTGAATTGCTCCCCTTATTGGGTCAGTTATAACAATTTGTTAAAGGAAATTCTCTTTAAAAGGAGTCAATTTTTATGAATAACTTCAAGTATAGTATGATATATCTTTTTCTCTTAATATTTATTACTCAAGAGATGGTCTAGTCACCACATGAGACCCCATTCTATCCTTAGAAGGATTAAGAGATTCAAGAACTCACACAAAACTTCAAACCACAGTAGAATTCCCTTTACAATTTTGAATTTAGTATTTTGGAGGAAAATGTCTTATTTGAATTTTGAAATACATAGAACCCAATTGACACAACTAAGTGACTTCTAAGAACCTATAGGACTCATGAAAACAATTAACAAGACAAAACTAATGTATTCATAGTTTATTTTTATGTAAGAATTGATGCTCTTGCATCAATAGAGATTGCAATTCAAAACAACACTTGAGCTTTAAAAAGTGATTCTGGGAGCTCCGCAATGAGTTAGAGGTAAAATAAGATATCAATGGAAATAATGTAGCCAATACTCATTACTCAAAAAATATCTTGAACTCTAAAGAATAAATCTTCTTCTTCATTATTGAATCATGAATTACAATGCTTCATAAATAGGAAAACAAGTCCCAACTCAAGTTGCCAAGCAAAATCTAACTAAATTTGACTAAATCTACTCTAGGTGGCAGAATTTACTATTTTTAGGAATTTACTAGAACTTGTTATTCTTAGTAAGTTCGCATGCTTATTCATACGGGGACATAAATCGTCACACATCCTCTATATGCCTAAATTAGAGGAATTGCCACTTTATAACCTATTATGCATTCAAGAGACTAAAATTTACTAATTCCCTAAAATAGAAAAGAAAAACTAATTAAAACTTAGATCCTAATTTTTGGCCTTGGTGGTAGATTATAGGCTTGAAAATGTGCCAAAACGTGCTCTAATCAGCAAGGCGGGTTAACCAATGTGTTTGTGTCTTGAAAAAGGTGGTTTCATAAAATGGACTCAAACGGACATCCGGAGCACAAGTTACGACCTTTTCAAGTTCCTACTAAAAATAATGCATCGGGAAAGGTAGTTCAATGCTCTAATTGATGGTGCTTTCGTATTTTTCAAAGTCATGGGTACTTTTTCCCACGCCTATTTTCAACGTCCACAACTCGAGTCCCGAGAAAAATGATATTTTTAGGGGGTTACAAGTATATTAAGAGCATGAGACCCATCCCATTCTTCTCAAAATGATTTTTTCAGTCAAATTCATATAAATAAGTGTCTAAAAAGTAGGTTTCATTTTAATACTACCCTCCAACAAATTATTATATAATGGACGGTGATTCTCTCGAAATTGACTTTTGAAAAAATGGTGAATATCTAAAAAATGACTTGCAGTAAAGGAAATTTGACAAAACAAATGTTGTTGTGCTTTTGTAAAGTTAGACAAATTGTTAGATGGGCATATATGTAGCATCACACAAATTGAGGTGGATGGATGACCAACAAGGAAAAATTAGATGGTACATGGACGATTTTCTATCCGACATTAGACGGTGTTATGTCAAATGAGTGTCTCTCCTAGTTATAAAAGAAAGTTTACCACTTTGTGACCATCTCTTTGACACTAGACGATTGTCTATCATGCTTAGATAATGTTGGGTTGGATGATCACCTTCTACGTCTATCTCTCCCATGCACAAACATGTGTCTATTTCATGGAAATCGAGGTGTATGATGACATGCTTTAACAAATCATGTATGTGCCAAAACAAACAAATACAATGAATAAATACAAATAAAATGTGGCTTTTGGAAAGGCAAGGGGAGTACCCCCTGCAACTCCCGATCCATATGTATTATACCTTGGTGAATATGAGCACATTTTGATTCAAAATGTTGGTGAAATACATGCATAAGTTCATTTTTAAGTGTAAATAATAGGCAAACTAACCCATACAAATGACACATCGGCCAAAATTTTAGGTTACCTAGGCGGAAACTAATTACTAAAAAAATTCCATTTCTAATTTTCAAAATCCTGTTAATCTCGAGTTTACAAAACTTCACCACTAAAATTTTCCTTATCAAAAATACCTCCAGATGCTACAGAAACTTCATCGTCAAGCTTCTCTCCAAGGTAAGCTTTCGGGACTTAGCCAAATTTGAAGGTGGACACATGTCATCACCAAGTGATGGCATACTTTTGTGTCATGTCCTGTCTTGTCCCCTTGGGACATTTGGGACACAAAATGTTCCCAAGCCTAGGATAGCCCCTAGATAATCACATGATCCCAAAAATACCAAAGATGTCGGTTAAAACCCTTTACACTCATTCTCAACCCTCCTCCTCGTCAAATAACAAAGTTCCAATTGTCCTCACTAGGTGAGGGCACATTTTCTTGCACCAACTTTCTCATCCCCTTGGGATATTTTGGACACAAAAATGTGCCCCATGCCCAAGTGGGCCCTTTATTTTCCATGTGACCCCAAGAAGGCTTCACATGCCAATTTTTAGCCCCATCTCCTATCCACCTTACTAAATCATCTTATGCCACTTGTCCTCACTAGATGAGCACATAAATTATTGCACCAACTGTCTCATCCCATTGGGACATTTGGGACAGAAAAATATTCCCATGCTTAGCCCTTAACCATTCCCTCTATATGACCTAGTTTCAAACCCAAGAGCTCTTTGAGTGATTTTTCTCCCTCCTCCGTCGACCAATCTCCATCTACCACTTCTCAAGCTAAGAAGAGGGTGTATTTTCTTGCACCAACCATCCCTTCCCCTTGGGAAATTTGGAACAAAAATATTCTCCCATGTCTAAAGAGGTTCTAAATATCAAAAATTTGTAAAATTTCTAACTGCCATGCTTCTTCCTTCCACCGTATACGAGAAAGGTGATATCTTAGGAAGAAGGTATAAAAGCCATTACAACTCACCGACCCTACATATGTTTTCTATAACTTTATGAAGGATGTTGAAAAAACACCAAAGAACATGAAAATTCCTTAGCCACCATGAAAATATCTCTCAGAGCATCGGTGGTTAATGGAATGAATATTTTTCACTACTAGTGAGCAAAAGAATTGATCATACCTAGGTTTGAGATGATTTTTCTTCTCCAAATAATCTTTGTGATATATGAAACTTAGTGACTCTATTAATGGATTTCATCGCATCTTTAGACTTGAAACCCTCATTAGGAAAAAAAATAATTTTTGATTTCCAAGCATTCTAATGGGTGAAACATAGTGAAATTTGGATTGCAAGATCGCGACAAAGAGTCAAATCCAAAAAAACTTTTCCATAAAAAAACCAAGGTCTTTTGTGTTACTTAATAAAAAAACATATGTTACGCCCCTTAACATTTGAAAAAGTAACCCTCAATTTGCAAGCTCTAATAATCCAAAATACTTAGAAATAATGAAAAATGGCAAGCAAGGTAAATTTGTCAATTTTCCCAAAATAGTAGGTCTTGGAAAAACACCTATTAAAAATAGAAATTGGCTAAAAATAGTAATGCATCATCAACATAAGGAAATTGGAATGTTTCAGAAGGTTCAAGAGGTCATATTTGAGAAAAATAGGTGATATGTCCCAAAATAACAAGTCCTAGTCTTACTTGCTAAAAATAGAAAGTCTTCATTTTGGGTGTAGAAAGTTACAGATGGATTCATTTTTGCTAATTTTTTAGCTTTTTGGACTCTTCACAAGGTTATGGGATGATCTCATAGCTCAAACATAGAAATGAAACCTCTGTATGGATCTTGGAAACAACATCTTGAGCTCAATTGTGTCGAAAAACAAGGTAGAGCATCATGGGGTCCATCATGGTAAAACCCAATGGCATCACGAGGACAGAATAGATTCAAAGTATGTAAATAACTCAATTGATTAATCATATAAGAGGCCATCATAGCTCCTTGGTCAAGTTAGATCAACATAATCTCTTAGTGAGCTAAGTGATTTGAGCTCAGTAAGTTGAATGGTTTTAGCTTAGTGAGTTGATTAGAGTCGATGAGTTGGGTATTTCAAAGTGAATGGGTTGGAGTGATCTTAATGAGCCCAATAATCTTAGTGAGATAAGGGAGTTAATCAATCAAGCATCTAGAGGATCATCATGAGCAATGACCATGGTCATTTTGAGCTCACATCAAGGAATCATTCAACAATGTTTCTAAACACTCATTTGGAAGCCTGAGATATATGTGCATCTAGAAAAAGGAGGAGATTATGATTATCATCAAAATTTTCTTCATGGAAAGTAGATTCTTCAACAAGTTCAACCAATCCCATTCCTTCTTCTCTTCTCTCCCTTTCTTATAATTCTTCATTGTATACAATCATTATATTTTTTCCTATTCACTTAAGTGACAATATTTGTAATTTTTAAAAGTATTCTCTCAAAATAATAAGAGAGATACTAAATGTTTCTCTTATAGGGCTAATTGAAAGGTCACAAGTGGAATAAGAACATAAAGAGTGTCTTCTAGGGCTAATTGAAAGGTCACAAGTGGAATAAGAACATAAAGAGTGTCCTCTAGGGGAAATTGAAAGGTCACAAGTGGAATAGGAACACGAAAAGTCATGTGGGGGAGACGAAAGGTTAATTCACAAGGCTATAAACTAGGATGGCCTCTCCATTCCAAAGGATCAAAAAAGTTAGTATTTCTAGTAGCAATTATGAATTTTTGTAGATGGATTGATGTTTTGTACTCATTAATACATAAGAAATGAAAACTACTTTTCTTTCATTTCCCCTTCTCATGTTTTCTCTTTTCTCTCTTTTATGCACTTTGCAAGCATAGTGTTGGAAAGGAACCTTGCATCCTTGATAAATGAATCTAAGGAATTGTGTGTCTTTAATTCATTGGTCCCACTAATAGCTTCATTGTTTCTTTCTTCTATATTAAATGATTGAACTACTCGGTTATTGGGTGTGAACTCTGTAATTGGCCCGCTCATGACAATAACTCTCCTTGTCTAATTTCTCTCCTCCCCCTCATATTTGTAATTTCCTCCTCGCACCCTATACAAGCACTTTGCCATAGGTTTAGTGCAGTGTTCTTATGTGATCCCCAACCTTTTTGGCCATCCCACAACATTTAGATAGGAATATATTAGTTTACATTAAATAATCGGAGTTGTATCATTCAATGCAGAAGGGCGTAGCCCCGCGAACGTTGCTAGAAACACCTAAATTTGCATACCGACAAATTTTCTCACCAGCACATTTTCTTAGCTTCATAAACATAAAATTTCTAGCATTCATTATGTTTAATTTCATGTAATGATGGAGAAAGATGTTATGTATGTAATAGGTTAAGCAGACGTGCTTTTTAAAAGCCTCTTCACTTTCTTAGTGGTCGTCTCCTAGCCTCACAAAGTAATCTGCATTATAGAAACAACACTAAATTTTTATCCCATGAGTTGATCTAATATTTTATGGCTCTCTTTTCAATCCACACGTTATTCAATAAAAAGTTTTTAACGCATTTCTATGTTTTGTTTGGTTTAATTATCTCTTGTGAAACCATATTCAATGAATTAATTTTACATGTTTTGGATGTTATAGGTGTTGTTGAGAAATTTGGTGTATTAAATTCCACATACCAAACGTGCCCCTTCAACGTTCAAGGAGAACAACTGCGAGAAGAGCTCGCGAATGAAACAAAAATCAATGTTGACGAAACTATATAGAAAATGCACATCGGGGAATGAAGTCAACAATCCAAGTTGTCCATGTCATGGTTAGAATCATGTTAGAACACTTTTTTGACTACCAAATTTAATTGCTTTTTCAATGACTATGCATGTGTTTCCTATGTAATTTGAATGGCGGAATTCCATTTTGTATAGAGTATATCTCGCATCAATTATACTTTATAAAAATTCATCGTGTAAGAATTATGGAACCCCCATAATATCTATATATACCCATTATTATGCATAAAAATATTATAATGTACTTTCTCATCTAACCCTTATGAATTCTACATTCCTGATACTTTAAAATCCAAGATGAAAAAGCTCATTATGACTACAATCATAGAACAAAATCACAAGAAACGTGCACTATGAAAGATGCTTATTACAAAAGAGTGGAAGACGCGTTCTCTCCATATGTAATGCACAAATGCACAATCAAACTAAATTCAAAACACATTTATGCCCATCCCGAACCCATCGAACATCGACTAGTCAACTAGTCGAAAAGAACACTTAATACATTTGGGAGGTAGTGGGATTTCATCAAACAATTTACTTACAATGACATCCTTGTGTACCGTTAGCTAATATATACAAAAATAAGTGAATTGATATGAATATAAATAACAAACCATGGTTATGTTATTGTTGAAAAACATGGTTTGTTTTTTAACATTAACCTTACCATTCTTTAAAGCTAAGCACTTATTAGCTCTGGTTCCTATTTTTTAATCAAATCCACTCATATTGGTTGTATTGATTTTATTTGAACTAATTTTGGATGGGGAAGGGTGCATAAAGCATAGCTAATGGCACACAAGAATGCCATTGAAGTGAACTATTTGAGATGCATCCTTCAATATCATTTTCTAACCAACCACAGTTCAATGGGTTTGGGATGGGCATACATGTGTTTGGAATGTATATTGGATGGGGATCATTGCATTTTTTTATAGCTAATAGCTACCACAACACAACAATCAAGTTTGACTATCTAATGTAATAATTATTAGTTTCCTTTCCTTTTATGATTTTGGTTTATAATGTTTATGTTCTTAACATGCGCCTTGGTAGGTCCTCATGGTTGCTCTTGATTAATGTTTTGACTTAAGTATTTATTAACTAAAAAAACTAATTTCTGTAACGAATTAAAACCCTTCCTTGGGTTTAGGGTTTTGATAATTACTTCAAGGGCCTACTTAGGTGAGCATTAGTTACATTTTGTTTTAGTTTCTTCGATTTTCTTCGTTGCATCTATTAGAATGGATAAGAACGTAAGCAATAATAACTCATTAAATAATTCTAAACCCCCATCTCATGTGAAAAAGAAAGAATCAAAAAGTAGTATATGCTCTCTTGAAATGGGTGAAATCTCGGTCCAAGTATGACAGCCCCACCATCTAGAACACGATTAGTATTTCTACATGATCATAACCCTTAAAACATTCCAGGCAAAGAAAGAACAAATCCTTATAATATTCCAATACCCAATCCTATGTTTCCCCTGGATGGAAGTCTGGAGACATGTTTGATTATAAATGATGGAAATCAAACATGATGGAGGAAAAAAGGTTTATAGGGCTTTTTCATAGCATTATTAGAAACCCTAGAAACAATTGGCCAAGCGATTTATAGCCATGTGGAATGGATTTTATTAATTCCAAAACATCAATTATGTAAAGTTGCTAAGCACTTTCTCTTTAATTTTTGCTTCTGTCTGTTCCTAACATCGTCAAGCATTGCATTAATATTCCATGCATTACATAAATGCGATCAAAATTTTGACATTACTAGTATCAATTTCATTTTGTCTCACAACTTTGACCACTCCACATATATTTCGAATCCTTACATCAACCAACATTTAGACATGACTCGCTAACTAGTTGTGTTTCTCCAAATGCAATATCCGGGTCTCCTACAAAATTATTTCAATTTTCACATTTAACATTATACATGATCATTTTAGCTGTGGTATTACCTCAGTTAAAATCACAAAAACTGCCCGCAGCCTCTAAATTTTCAGCCGTTTGTACAGTCTGGAAATAAAAACTTGTAAAGTCAAATTAAATATGGGAATGCATGGATGAGGAGTATTTTCGACGGTGACAGAACAGTACAAATAATTACAGATGGCAGCTTTACACAAGTGGCAGTTGCCAGTACTTACATACTTGCTTTGCTAAATTAAAATTTTAATATGCATCCGTGTGGTTGATACAAAAGTACTTTGCAGTTAATACTTGATTTTGATTTTGAGTAAGTAGTAATTATTTACCCGCAATGTGCTTCAGCTGTAAGGAACTTGGAGTGTCGTATTTCACCTGTCACTGCAACGAATACGATTCATCATGGATATCACTGTAACGATTCAGTATTAGCTTTTACTAAGAATGGAACCCTGGAAGGCATTTACTGGCTAGTCCCAGGTTCGAGTCTTCCAACCTAAACTTTTGGTGAAGTGCCTTTATCTCCTTTGATAGGTAACGAATCAAAATGTCACTGCAATCAAAATGCTTTTCTGTCACCCGTCACTGTAACGAATATGATTTACCAACTTTTAATCGCTGGCCGTCACGAGAATTTAACAAGAAAGGAAAGCATTTTATTTTAATCTCTACTCACTGTAACGAATGTGATTCAGTATTAGCTTTTACCAAGAATGGAATCCTGGAAGGCATTTACTGGCTAGTCTCAGGTTCGAGTCTTCCAACCTAAACTTTTTGGTGAAGTGCCTTTATCTCCTTTGATAGGTAACGAATCAAAACGTCACTTCAAATCAAAATGCTTTTCTGTCACCCGTCACTGTAACGAATATGATTTACCAACTTTTAATCGCTGGCCGTCACTAGAATTTTTATCTATACGACTTTTAATCACTCTGCCACTTTGAACTGTTGTACATTCCACCTAACCTTCTGTGCAAAATAAGTTCTCAAGAATATATCAAATGTAAAGTACTTGTTAGATTAAAAAGATTCGGTTCCGACTTTACGTATTCCACGCAAATTCTCCTTTTATCTTCTGGGTAATCGTTCTGGTTATCTCCCAAAAGTCTGGATTCCTGTTTGGGGAAGTTGCTCTCTACCTTCATCGGCGATGGCTTCTGCTTCTGAATCTGCTTATAATGCCATAGCGACAGAGCTGCTTGAGACTAACGACTTTGATGTAGATCGTCTTATTAATCTAATAGACTCTTTTCTCGCCCAGGTACCCGTCTTCTTAATTAGCTCTGCAATTTATCATATGCTTACTGAAGTTGTATGTTTTAAATAATGGGTTTTTTTTTGAATGTGCAGAAATCCCTCGGCCGTAAAAATCGATCAGGACATACATTTTCTGATATTATCCAGCCTGCTTCTGGGGATATTTCTAAACTGCTCGAAGGAGTTTCACAGGGAGCAAAACTGATTTCAGATCATGTAATTTTTCTTTAAATTAATTAGCCTAAATGACTTGACTGGATTAGTAGATGAATGAAAGCAATTGTTAAGACTGATCATTTTGTTTATTTATATTTATAGAAAAAGATGCTATCCAATTTATCCAGTGAAGCACAGAAAACAGCTGTTAGTGTCCTAAGCGGAATAGGAAATGCTCACTGGGCGGCAGCAGGGTTTTTAGTTCTAGCCTCTGTTTTAGAGAGGTTGGAGAAGATCTCGTTCAATAAAAAGAGTGCTTCATACTTTTGAAAAGAATGAATGATTTAGCCAAATGCATTAAACAACTCAAAGCCAAGTCGGGCTTAGATAGTGTGTTGGAGAAAAAGACAGAAGACGCTCTCGGCTTCATAGTTCAAGGAGCAATAATGTGTTTTACTCAGATCGGCATGAGAAAATGTTACAAGTAAGTAGAAAATGTTACAAGTATCTCTATTCCAATTATACTTGTTTTTGGATTTGTATTTCTTTTATTTATTATTTTTTTTTCGTAAAATAGAACTATAGAGCTATCACAATGGAGGAAAAATATGAAAATTCACCACAATGTTTAAAAATTAAATTAAATTAAGTTGAATAATTGGCTTATGAGAGTACTCTATATTGACATCACATTAGGCCGAAATAAAGGTTTAGGAAATATAGTTTAAATAATAAATTTTAACAACACATAATTGTAAATATTATAAATTACTAGCCAAGCACAACAAAAAGATTGATAAAAGGCAAATTCTTATCATCAAGTTTCCTTAACCACAATTGGAAGATCATACTTCTCTGGAATGGGTCCCAACCAATATTGACAATATTTTCAACCTCATTCACTCCTACAAGTTCCTCCTACCCATGAAAAAGGTGAAATAGCCATAACTAGCACGAAGTGGGGATGCTTATCTCGTATGAGGTGGGTGGGGTGTGAGCCGTGAGCCCACTTGTCCCAACTAGGAGGTTGACAACTCCAACCACCATGTTTAATAGGCAAAGGAGAGTGGCGATGTGATGAAGACCTCCAAGCACCGCTTTAAGTGTAAAGGTGAGAATGACATCGATAAGAGAATATTACCGCACTCCGGTCCAAGATTGTCTAAAGGTGGGAAACCTCTAAAGAATGGTGGGTTGTACTTGAATTTACAAGAACACATTTGAAACAACCATAGTTTTATCGTAATGGTGAGAAATTAACTTTAGAGTTAACATTAGAGTTTGTAAAAATAATACAATTTTATTTTTTTCCAATAGGGAAAAGAATTTCCACTCTTAAACTATGCTAATTTTTTGTGCAATCTATGGTGAGCGATGGCCAATCTCTTAAGAGGATACTCTATAGATGGTCTCAACTTTGAAATGTTTGGAAAATTCATGGATCTCGAGTCCACATTATTACTAGGATTTTTAAAAGCTAAAATGGATGCATGAGAGTTTATGAATGTGCATATAATCGGTTTTTGGTTGGGGATCCCTAAGCGATTAAGGTGATGACAAAGGGATGCTCGTCGATGGCCAAGAAAAGGTGCTAGTAAAGGAATCAACATGCAAAGTGTACTAACTTGGGATGAAAAAATAGAATTCCATATCGTATGCAACCTTTGGCTTCAACTCTTAGGAAATGAGTCGAAACCAATGAACATTGAGTTTTTCGACCATAGGAAAACATGATGACACTAGTTCATATCCCTTGATATGAGAATACTCTAAAAATGTATTTCATGATACCACTTCCAATCCTTCAATCAAGGACAAGAAGAAATAACACCAATTCTATGAAACATCACAACATCAATAACCTCCAAAATCTTTGTTTTTTTAATTTTAGATTTTAACCTTTTTTTATTACACCGATAGGTGTGCCTTTTTTTATAGCGAACTTCCTGACTTCTAACAAGGCAACAAAAATCGACGATTCCGGTTTATTGAGCAGTACATGCGATGAAGTACTCAACCATCTGGTTTTGACACCTTGGCTTGTCATTTGTTTTGCCTTTTCAGCCATGTCTTTCAACCTTCTAATACAAAAGACCCAATAGTGTGCAACATGCCCCGTGAAGAGAAAAAGGAACCTCCTGGGGACTCCAGGAAATTATCCTTATCCCCTCCTTCTGTTTTTCCTAATTATTTGTTTTCTGAGTGCCCGAGAGCAATAATCCATGGCGGGTGTGATTTGTAGACCCAGAAACAGAAGTAGTGACCTTCTCGCCGAAGACGTTGATGGCCACTAACAGATTCGTGTGCAAAATTTGCAACAAGGTTTCCAGAGCAACCAAAACCATCCATGGAAGCTGCGGCAGTGAATGAGCAACGAGATAAAGATGAGGGTGTACATATGCCCAGAGAGATCCTTTGTGCATCACGATCCGTCCAGAGCTCTGGGCGATCTCTCCAGCATCAAGAAACATTTCTGTCGAAAATACGACGATAAGAAATGGAAGTGCATATTTGGAAATATCTAATCTTGATCTAGATAAGTTGCAACTTTATTCACCTTTATGTAAAAGATATCTCCTCAAAAATATCAAAAGATATTGTATAAAATATCTATAAAATATCAACAGATATAATATCTGGAACTATCAAAAAGCTCTAGTATATATAATATAAGATATTATGTGATATTTTCTAAGCTAGAAGGTTGGAAAACTTCTATAAATATGAGGGTTCCCTTTGTAATTGATAAGCAAGAAAAGCAAGAGAAGACACCAAAGTGCCTTGGAGTATTTTTAATACAAAGTTTGTTTCTATATTTCTCTTGTGAGTTTGTGTGTGTTCATAATATTGTTTCTATTTGCATTATCTTAGCACACACCCTCTAGGTTAGGAGTTAGATATAATTCCTTCAAATTGGTATTAGAGCTAGGTTGAGCTTACGTTATAAGTTTTTATTTCACTCTATTAGTCTAGTTCAAAATGGTGGGTATGAGTAGCAGTCTCACTCAATCCCAAATCCCCATATTCAATGAGAAGAACTATGATTATTGGAGCATAAAAATGAGGACCTTATTTTGTTCACTAGATGTGTGGGAGCTAGTTGAGAATGGGTTTCCAGAACGTGCAGATCTTCAAGCACTTCAAACACTGGACACAAGTAGATCAGGATTTGTTGAAGGAGAACAAACAAAAGGATGCAAAAGCCTTGTTTCAAATTCAACAAGCAATGGATGAGTCCATCTTTCTCAACGCGTGTTGCAAAGTAGTAACTAGATCAAAGCAAGCATAAGAAAGTCTTCAAACAAATTATAGAGGTACTAGTAAAATAAAATTGCAAAATTACAAAATCTTAGAATAGATTTTGAAATTTTTTGCATGAAAGACTTAGATTCATTAGATTTATTCAAATATTTCTTTGTGCGAATGAATTGAGAATAAATTTTTGAGTTCGAGGAAATTAATTCATTTACAGTTTTATGATTCCTTAGTATATTTAATTGCCTTTGGACTTATTTTCCAACATTTACTGAACCCACATATCGCCCGCTTCATATCGCTTGTTTCTAGCCGCCGCACAAACCGTAATCGCTTATATATACATAATATATTACAATTACAAACTCGATAAGATACATATACATAACATATTGCAGTAATTACAAACAAACGCAAAAATTCATCTCGTAGCTTCTTCTTAATGAAAGATGAGTGCGCGGCTTCACGGCGCCTCGATTTCCAACACCCGAGTTCCTCTATGGAGTGGTTATTATGCCGAAGGCATTCTTGTAGTGAAGTGCAACCTGCTTATTCTGACATCCGTCAGAAATCAAACGACCAAAATTAGCGAAGAGAATACGTTGAAATCAAACGCTCCCCTTACCTTGAAAATCGTGTTGGGAAGGTTACAGTGCACATGACACATGTGCGAACTAGCCAGGGTTTGATTTTTTTTTGTTTTCCGATGGACAGAACATCATGGATGTGTTTTCCATCGATGAAATACCCTGCCTATGTTCGTCGGCGAGGAGATGACCGAGTCGTGGTCTGTATCGAGGCCAGCGGCGGTGTGTTTTCTGTAGTTGCCAAATAACCGCTTCTTCTGTTATTTCCCTCTTATCACTATTTACAAGCTTGTAATGCCCCGTTTGGCGGTAAACCCTTTTCGAAGGTTGATTGGGCTAGTAACTTTCCTTGAAGCCATTTCCATCCTGCTCCTATTCATTGTCGAGCCAAGGACTTTAACCCATCGACAAGGGTTGATGAGTTCGGACGTTTGGTTTATTATCGCTTGGGGTTCAGTTTTGTTATGAGTTGGGATAGAACCCACTGTTAGTTGCAGAGAATTAAAAGACTGAGGTTTTTCAACTTGCTTTAGCCCAATGAATAAACTTGTTACTGAGTTACTGTTGGAGATGTTCTGGTGACTCTGGTAAATTTGGATTATATACACTCCTTTTTTAAGTATCTGTTGTTGCGTACTTCATTTACATGGGATTATATTTTAAAAATAAAATACCCAGAAGACATGGGTGTAGAACGATATATGTATTTTTACACTAGTAAATCGAATCCTTAGATTCGAGTGTGTGGCTTCAGTTCGCATTATGCAATTTTTGTGTGGCATGCACCCAATCGGCATTGGTCTAAATGATAATCTGGGTGTACGAGTTAGTTGTTTGCGTGGTGGATGTTGACTCGCCCTTGTGAAATAGTTGTTTAATGGCCATGTGCTTGGTCCATGATGCATTAAGAAGCAAAATATAGGTGTGTGGCGCAGGTTGGAGGGGACGTGGTTTTAAAGTCAAAATTCCATCTGTTTGTGCCCAAGGACCTACTGTCCCTCACCCCCCTTCCTACCTTCTAGACTGGTACGTGGCCATCCCCCACTGGCCTTACCTCTGCCAGCCGCCCCACCTCCTTTAATTCCTTTGATTTGCAAATTTCTTGCGCCCTGTGCTACCTGCTCCCTTTGACATGTTCTGGCCGCGTGAACAAGGAGGATTGTTTTGTTGGGATTTGAGATGAATTACTTGGCGTGAAACCCTAGTCCAATGGATTCAGCAGTGTTTGGGAAATGAAGTTTATTGTCGCCTCGACCTTGCCATGGCGTGGGTGGGTGTGGATTCTCAACGATTTTCCTGCTATGACGGGCACGTTTAGAATGGGGCGTAGAACTGAAATTTTTGTTGTTAAATGTGCCGTGAGGAAGTGGTTCGCTATACTGTTCCTTCCTTACCTCGAAAATCGTGAGGTTCAGAGGAGTTAAGTGCGACAACCGCCGCAGGGCGATCCCAGGGCCGTTGGTGTTGATCCCGATGTTGTTGCGCGCGACCATAGTATCGTGATCGGTTGGTTGCAAAATCTTGCAAGCTATAGTAGAAGGAACGAGATAAAGTTTTAGTTGAGTTGTCTTGCCTTTTCATTTTGGAAAGTCACTTCCAGCCAGGCGCAGGCCAAGATATCCGATGAGGGTGATTCTGGCGAGGGCGCCGCGCTTAGCAAAGAAGCCTTCAGGCAGGCCGTCAACAATACACTAGAGAGGAGGCTCTTTTATATACCCTCCTTTAAAATTTATAGAGGGGTTGCTGGATTATATGACTACGGTCCTCCCGGTTGCGCTGTCAAGGCCAATGTCATTGCTTATTGGTGACAGATATGTTGCTCTAAGTTGGGTTTGATATGGTGGTTATAGTTGAAGCTGCAAGCTAGGGAAGTAGGCGTGTTACCTCCACGTTCATTGGGTGCTGTATGGTGTGTTCTTGTTGGGGATCCACAAAGAACTACGCTGCAATGTAATTAGCTAGGCAACAGGCATGTTGCAATAGTAGAAGCCTGTTTGAGCGCTCCAACAAGCAGGTGGTCCAACTTTGTTGTTATCTATTCAGCATCGACTACACCCTCAATTCGGGATTCTCCTTCAAGGTGACAGATCACACCCACGGGCACAGGAGATCTATGCAATGTTGGAGAAAATGTCTTGGGAGATGAAGGTAGCAGGATATTTTTCAGATCCAGAGCATGCACTGAGTTGTATCTTCATAATCGACTATGTGTCAGTGAGGGTGTTACCAGCAGACCTGATGAAATTTATTTACAAAGAGTCTCTATTGAGATCTTACTTGTTGTAGGATGTAACTCATGGAAGAGAATCTCATAGGGGTGGATCTGTTTCATATCAGAGTATTTATGAAGCACTTTTTGCTTTGCAATAATATGAGCTTCTTCAACGAGTCCTGACTTGGCAGGCAAAAAAAAAAAAAAAAAAAGGTTTCTGTCAGACTAATCACACCTTACAGGCTACAGCTGAAACGTTTGCACCAAGTGTTTGATGTTGTCCTCAATCTGATGAAGGAAAAGGTTTATTGATCATCACGGTAGATGCCTACCAGAGCCAGGAGCGTGGTGTAATCAGTATGTCTCGTGTCCGAGCTTCAAATCATGGGGTTGGTTTGTAGCTGTTTTTCACCGCGTGAATGTGGCGCTAGCACGAGCTCGCAGAGCACTTTGGGTTAAGGGCAAGCAGCGGCATTGAGACAATCTTATACTTTTTGAGATGGCGTTTTAAACCAGGCATGTTAAACCTGCCCTTGCAATCTTCTCGCTACCCTTTTATTATGTCATGAATCGAATGTCTTTCTATTTTCTTTTATCTGTTATGGCATTTAGAATGGGCTCTTGCTTTTTCCTTGCTCCTCAATTAATTGCTCTCGGTTTGAAAATGGTATTTTGTAGCATAAAATTATTTCACAATGGACAAAATGAATGAACTAGGTAAACAAAGAAACTTAACCTTTGTTTATGTTATTAGTTACTTTGTAATTGTCGATCAATAATGGTAATTTATGAAAAGCTATCTCAAACCGATTACAATTCTAATTCTAGTTTTAAGAATTTTTTTGGCTAGGTTGCTTTATGACTGCCTGATAATGCTTTTATTCTAAATGGATGTAATAGTGAAAGGCAGAAATTAAAATTTGTAGAGTTTCCTCTTTCTTGGTAAAGTGTATGATGTTATAGACATTCTATGTAAATTATCTTCCTTGTGAATCGAACTCTGTAGTAGCAGATGTTTTCTTTGGAATGACTAAGAGGATAGGTTGAGTAGACTGTCGTGAAATAGATGGGTATGTCCAAACTATTCATATGTTGTTTTAGAGACGGAAGAGAAGGCTTAGTTCGTAGGAAGAGTATTTTGCTTGTATTCCTCCTTCGCTGACTGTAAACCTTGTGTTTGTGACTCGAGTTGGGTCACGGTAGAGGATCTTGTGTCGATTCACTTATGTTTTCGACAGACTATCCCTTACTTGTTTAAAATTAAGTATCGAATGAAATGGGTTTCTATTAAATCCATTTTGTAGCTTAGCAAACCTTCAATAATTCAGGTAGGGACTTTCTGAGTAAGTGTTGACTGAGGCATGTATGAAAATAAAATGGTTACCTTGCTTTGAATTGGGTTAGACTTGTATGATAATGGAAAAGGTAGGAATCGACTCAGTTACATATTTTAGTGAGCTAAGTCCTTAACTCTTACAATGATCATACGAGTGGTGGATTACGGGTTTATTACTGATTATGTAATGTAAGATAATAATAACCTTTGGTGAAAAGACTTCTTCTTGATCCTTGCCTGTGTAATCCAACTATAGTTGTTATATGTAATTTTAGTTGGATAGAATCTAATTTATTTAACTTCTTGATGAAAAATAATTAGGTTCGGTGAGAATTGCTTGGTGTATTGAATCTTGATTTAGTTATAGTGTTGTGAGTATTATATGTATGTTGGTTTAATCATCCGAGTGAAGTTAACTTTAATCTTTGACTAATTTGTGTTCATATATGGTTGGGGCCTATTTTTCTTCCTAAAACATGGATGTGTGTTAATGCAGTCTTGTTACCAAGCAATTTTGAATATGTTAAGTCATTTGACTGATCTTTATCCTTTTGGTTAATAATATTAGAATGATGTTTGGGTGTTAGATTTCAATCACGTAACCCATAGGATTACATGGCTGAAATCTCAATACTCTCAGCCTGGTTGTCTTCACCAATAAGGTCTGACCTTGTTTGCCTTTGGAATATCTCTCTCATTTGAATATTGGGATTCCTCCTTGTTGGCTGGTATAAATCTCGTCATCTTGTGAAACATATTGATTAGTGGTTTGTGATTTGGTCCATTCTTGAGTTTAGAATTTTACTTTCATGATATTATAAAATGTTAGCTTACATTCATTGAGTAATGGGTAGTCTTAACATGCTCATTCTAATAGCTGACTCTAGTTAATATTTGTGCGAGATGGATTATGCGAGTAGACTAGAAGAAAAGAGTGTAAAAGTTTCATCTGTACCATTATGAAGTTCCTTGTAAAAATGTCCAATGTGTTGTAAATTGTGTAACATTGCTTGTAAAGAGAGTTGATATGACCTCTTGCCTTGTATTGTTCGGTAATGGTGAAATAAAGTGTCTTGTTCTTGTGTAGTCAAACTTGAAATTACCTTTGTGAGAAATAATATTCAATCTTGACCTTGTTATGAGTATTCTTTTGGTGATATCATTTACAGTCATGAAAATTTTGTAGCATGGCTTGGCTTATTTTGTTACCTTCTTGTTCTTGACCCAAGTGAAATCCAATCTCTTGACTCCTTTGGTTCATGTGCCATGTTGAATGGAAATGTTATAACCGTGGTTTGTGTTCTTGTTAAATAACGATAATTTCTTCTTTCAGGTCATAATGCTTATTGGTTTAGTAACCCTCCATGGTACTAGTATCAATGTTATTCTAGGCATATTTTAGTGGGTTGAAACCCCTTTTTCTAAAGATAATCAAAGATAAAAGAAGAGGAATACATAGATGAATAAATAAAGAAGATAATAATGAAGTTGTATTTGGTTGATAAAATTAAGAGTCTTTAATTGGAAGAAAGTGTTTATCTAACGATGTAAAAAAAAAAAAATCTACCATTGCTAACCTTAAGCTATGGATTAAACATTGTCCTCTTGTTGGGAAACGTTAATCAATTTTAAAAGTAATATCACCGTTGGCTTTTGGGGATATCGGTAGATCTTATCTAGTACAGGAGTTTGAATAAAAACACATTAAGTATAAGGCTTCCTTGTTGGGAACCCCTGTGTATCCCTCGACGAACTTAATCAAGATGATTTCTAAATGAAGCTTTACCAAAATTCAATTGAACTCTTAAGACTCATTAAAAGACCGGTTAATAACTAAATAGATCATAATAAAATAAATTTATCTTCTCTCTCTAACCATTACCATGGTACCTTGTAGTCCTTGTCTAAGCTATGATAAAATTTTAATTCTTTGATCAAAGATGATTAGGGTTCTGAACCTTAACGATACTCCTCTCCTTTTGATTCTATGCTTTCCTCCTTATGCAATGTGGGTATGAAACGAGTTTCAGTAGAGGGGGTTTAGATAGATAGCCTTGTGGAATTGTATACCACCTGGTTTTGTAAACAAATTAATCAATGAATGTTCATATTATAGGTGATCCTAGGATAGTCCTCAAGTTATACAAAAGAAAAGAAACTTAATCCTAAAAGAAGAATGGTATGAAACAAATCTTGAACCTTCTAGAACGTAAGCTAAGAATTGTAAGATGGCTCTAGTAAATCAGTAATCTTAAGAAGATTTTCACAGTGGGATGTCTTCAGCTATAACTATGTAATGTGGTTGGTCTTTTGCCATGTCCTTTCACAAGTGAATAGTAAATTGTCCTTGAAAGGTGTGAACGTTTTCCGTGCTGCCTTTAGGGCCATCCTTGTATTAAGTTGTTCACAGTGTTAGTTGTATCCTTGGTGACGACATGTTGCGTCATGTTATGTGTCAAGCAAGTCAAAAAAAAAAATTATCCTGTATTTCACTGTGTTGTTCGTGTGTGTGATTTTGGGTCGTTACAAAGCTCTTAACTCCCCTGTCAATCAGGCATGGCCCGGTGATATGGAAATACGTATGTCGCGTCTATATTTGAATTGGCGGGTAGTTCTATGGCGTCTTTATCCAGGGGCATGAGTAGCTCGCCTTTCAATTGCAGGAAGGATTCTCCAATTAACGGGAAAATCATGATTCCACCTCATTTCTATTTTAAGCTCTTCTTCAAATTCTTATGGATCTGTGAAGAGATCTGTAACTCCAAACAAGGCTCGCAGGGACTCCACGACTTCGTTTAATAACTTCATATTTAGTTATGTTTCTTTGTCTGAATATATTTCTCCAGATACTTCAACGTCGGCTTTTAATAGTGATATGGATTTTCAACAGTCTAAGGAAAATATTTGTGTCACTGCTCGATTCAGGCCTATAAGGTATTTTACTAATCTCAAAATCCTTTTGAAAACTGGATTTGTTGATATAGATTTTGATTTTTGCTAGATCTGGAGTGAAATAAGTTTAATGGAACCGTTGAGCTGGCCGGGTAATGGTGCATTGTCCTGGATTTGGTCGGATTGAGATTTTAGCTTAAAATTTAAATGTGTATATGAGTACGACTTACAAGTGGAAATGGATACAATAAAATAATGTGGCAGCTTTGGACAAATGGAGGGAACACTAGAAAACATCCCATGAACGAAACCTATAGTAAGTGAATTATTTACATACACCATATAGTAGGGCTATGGCAGTGCCAGGGGCAGTCTGGGCAGATATTTATCGTTTTCCTTTCTTTCTTTGGATGGGTGCTATTCTAAGTAAGTTACGGGTATGGTGATGATGTACCCATTGGTGAAATGGGGAAAACAAAAGAATTACGATATCATAA
The DNA here is from genome assembly GCA_018340775.1 of Taxus wallichiana var. yunnanensis. Taxonomy (NCBI): domain Eukaryota; kingdom Viridiplantae; phylum Streptophyta; class Pinopsida; order Cupressales; family Taxaceae; genus Taxus; species Taxus wallichiana. The sequence goes on along the minus strand of CM031241.1, from coordinate 123,164,856 downwards.
TGCACAAATGCTCAAACACTGAAAGGAGTAGCTTGAGATGTCAATGCATCTAGCAAAAGAGTTGAATTGCTTTTGTTCATTTAGAGTGTTAATACTATTTTGAGAATGAAGAAAGTTGGATTAGATCATATTTTTACCATTTTTAGGTGTAAATATCTAACACATTATCGATAAATGCATTCAATTGAAATTTTATATGATAATTCTGATCTATTTGACCGATCACTTCTTGTAATGGACAATTGTTTCTATTTTATCACTTCTACAGAACAATTAATAAAACAAATGTTAGTGAGTTTTTTTATTATTATTTGTCATCTCGTTTTAATAAGTGAATGTTAATTGTTGTTTGAATTTGGTTGGTGTGAGAAGTTACAATTCAAGCACAAAAATATATAAGATTTTAAAAAGGCTCACAAATCAATCACAACTTTATAATGATGTTACTACAGAGGTGAACCGATTCTACGGCTTACGCCTCGAAACTTTTTCTGGACTTTATCGACTCTAATGCTACTTATCTCCATGCTTTTATAATTTTAACACACAATAATTCTTATCAACTTGGTATCACAATCTTTAGAAGTTTACTTTATCTAGGTTGCTTGTCTGAGTGTCTGAAGAGAAAGCATATCAATTGGAATATTGGAATCTTTATTTTAAGAATCCATGATAATTTATAGTAGCTGAGCACTACTACTTTCTGTAGTACTTTGTTATGATAGCCAACCACTTTTGCTTACTACGGCCGGTAGTTTTAAGGTTGCACTGTTTTTAATGTTGATTGAAGGAACCAAATTTCCTATTTTTATGCCAAAGGCCTTTCTTATTAAAATCGGGGGTGGATCATTTTGATACCACTCAGAATGTGGATGAAAAATATTGAATTTTAAGGGCGTGCGTTGAAATCTGACAATGTCGCTATCTCCGCTTCTTACACAACAAATTGCGCCAGGTGAATGCAATGTCTCCCTGCTTCTTACACACCGTACCACCAATACATTTGGAAACCATGTATGGCCATTTGTAACTTGTGATAAAATTATTGAAACAAATTCAAACACGTGTAATCGAACGAATAATGATGTAATTGCGGCATTTCATTTTGCGGTGCAGAAGGATTTCTTGGATATACTCATGTGTTTGATTGGTAGGGCACCAAATTGTATTCACGTGTTAGGCAAAGAAAACAAGAATGCCTTACACTTTGCTATGCAAAATCATAATTATAGGTTGGATTTAGAATGCTTGCTCGCAAGCATGTTACAAATTTAAGATAAGGTGTTTGACATCATTTTAACATTTTGATAAAAATGATTTATATATTTTGCATTCATTCATATTTATGTTGAACATGCATTCATTGGAACAAAAGCTCGAGCTTTGAGGCTTCAAAAGTTGTAGGCTCAAATAATCTGGGTATGACCACATACTTTTCAAATAAAACCACATTCTTCTCACAACATAATAACTCTAATATTTGTGCTTTGACATATTTGTCGTGTTGTTCTTTGACAGTAAAGTTTTGACTTGTTTCGCCTTTCCATTTTTGCCACCCTTTTACTTCTCCACCCTCTCACTTCTCCATCCTCTAACCCCTTCTTCTTCACCCTCTTCATCTCCTATTGTATCTCTCTCTTGAATTTGGTTCCTTCAAAAATCCCCTTCGGCGTTTCTATCGTACATTTCACGTACGATTGCTAGTTTTAACGATACCATACCTGGCTTCAAGCTTCTTCGCTATTAAATGTGGAGCACCCCGGAGCCTGAATAATAATGGTGCATATTTGGAAGGATTTAAAGGCGATGGATTCGTGTGGCACTGTTGGGACTACGTGAAAAGCCCATGAGATGACAACTGGACTGTATAATAAAACTACAACGTATACAGCGTTCGTTATTTTTGGAACGAAAAATGGAGGAACACGTAATCCTGTTTTATCCCAAGAATTATTGTTGTCACCCAAAACTAATAATTTTATAAATCTTTATTTTATTTCCCTCATTCTCTCTTTTCCCGAGGTGCAGATATTTACGATCCGTCAGCCTAATTTTAAAATACAAAATTTGAAAGTTAAGTGTGGAAATAAAATCAAACTAGATCACCAAAAATTGGAACATAAGAAATGTGGATAGATCATCATATTATGAATAAATCTTATGGTGGTCGCATGGGTACGTGTGCTTGTGCGCTAAGCGTATCTTCTCGGTAAGTTTTGGGTTGACTGCCAGCATGGCATTTGACTCCTGAAAGTCCGACTAACGGTGTAGCCACTCCGTCACGTTACCTTTCTCCGGCAATGTTCCTGGCACAACATTGTACCGGGCACCCAATGGACCTCGCCCTGCTCCCTTTTGAAAATCCCGCCCATATGGAAATTTTAATTACCCCGCCCATATGAAAATTCCAAATACCCCGCCTAAACTTTCCTTTATATTATTTTACTCTATTTCATCCTTTTAAATCTTTTTGCTGCGAAAATCACTATCAGCTGCAGCCTGCGAGGATCAGAGCCTGTTAAATACATTTAAGAGGTTTAATGATGTGAGATTTGTGAATGTTCTTGGGATATTGACGCTGATCTAGTTGAAGGAGAGGCCGAAAGAGCTTAGGGTAGCCAGGTGCTTAAGGGGTTGCGGGATTGGCCCTGTGCGTTCATTTGAGTGGAGGAAGAGCAAGTCCATGCAGTGGAGATTCAGAAGTTCCACAAGTATTGTGCCAGTGAAGCCGAAGTTGGAAATGTCAAGACAGATGTTTGCCAACGTCGCAACCTACGATGGCAGTGGGTCGAAGAAATTATTGTTGTAATCCTCGAGCATATCTAGGATGAGAAGCACTGACGTGAACTCCATCAGAACACCACCAGTGAAGTTTTAGTTGGAGATGTTGAGGAAGCGCAGCGTCTCAACTTTCATCATAGGAAAGGCTTAGATAACTTGTTTTGTAATAGACTAAAGTTTGCCAGCGATGTCCAGAGATGAGATATCTTCGTGGAATGTTTCCGGAGAGATTCATGTTGGTGAATTCGAGATATATTATGCGATATTTTTTTGCAAGAAACCCCATTTCAAATGCAGATGTGGGTAACCTTTGATTGGGTTGAGTTGGCCAGCGCCTCATCTATGGCAACTTTCAGCGACACAACCACTTGTCCTTTGCCATCATCTGATAAAGTTATATAGATTTTGGTCATTACCATTTTAAGTAGCAAAAACATTACTTTCTTCATTGGAGGGTGGTTGTTTTCATTCACACTAGTGTCTTCGAGAAACAATGGGGTTGTTATAGTCCATGTTATTGTAATATCTTACATTATTTTTTGAGTTACTTGTGAAGTATAAGTTAATTTATATAAAATTCATCAAACAAAAATGGAATTACTCATTTATCGTTGGTTTACATGATGAAACAAAAATGTTTAAGCACACGAATTTTCAATCATGCTTTGTTATTCTTCTTTATTTAGGAGAGTTTAACAATATTAAAGACTACCTGAAATTCGATGTAGTTTACAATATACTTTATTATTATTTGACAGAGAAACACAAACCCAAAACAAGAAGAAAAATATTTTAAAAAATAAATTAAAAAAAGTATAGTATTATATATTAATGTTAATAGGCCATCCTTTCTATTTGATTAGGAGTTGTGGATATTGACATGTTAGAAAAAGAGTGGTGAAGTTTTTTTGTTGTACATGTTTTAAAATATGAGGATCAACGGTAGTCCATGTGGACCTATAAATTGTGTCAAGAACTTGTAACCATTTAATGTAATATGACATTTGATACATACAATTTGGTCAAATTTCATTGCACAAGAATCAATTATCAAGATGTCAATTGCTAGATCATTGTGTAGGTGTTTTGTTATGTGCAAATTCTAATTAAAGATCTTGACTTACACCTATAGTTAATTGAATCGAGGAATACAAACTCCCCAATCTTGTCCATATCCAATACGCGATTACAAATAAATTTATATTTCGATAATCTATGCCTTTACTCTTGTTCCTCGTGTACGAAGCACCAATTGATTACAATAATCACAATGCTCCAACATACTAATTTGGATGGGAGATATACCTATTTGGACCAGTTTGCAGCAATACAAACACACTAATAATATGTTGTATATTCATTTGGGATCACTTACATATATATAGGAGAAACAATTCCTATATTCAAGGAGGTTGTTTTAACAACACTCCTTGTATACTTATTTATGTGAGTTTGTTTTAACAACCAAAACTCACGTATAACAATATTATAAACAATTGACATATAAATATTGTTCACACTAATATTAATATCCTAACATTCACCCCCTTAGTGTAAACATGGGAAGAAAGCACATCTCAAGAATTGGAAACATAATCATATGCCTCTGCATACTTTTAGGTCTACATACTACTAGCTTGGATCTTGTTATCTGGATCTTGTTGCACATGACCAATCCGCTTCACCAGTGAATATCATACTGGATGATCATACTTCCATCGATTCACCTACATATGCGAACTCAACAGTTCTCACTTTCACTTCCAGTGGATTGTTAGATTTCACTAGTCAATTCTAAATATATCTATAGAAGAAGGTATTAATTACATCAAGCAACATTACATCCCAACATAGGATTATATCAAACCAAATAATGAGGTTTTTATTCTATGGAAGATAAGCACCTCTATCTCTAACATTACAAGTCATCCTTGCCATTGATGGGTCAAAAAATCTTATGAAGTGATTGGAAGAAGGTGTGTACAAGTGATAAGAAAACCTAAGAATGCATTTGAAATATTGATAAAATTCAACACACCATCCAACATAAGGAAAGTTAGAGCATAACAATAAAGACACAATTGCACACCACACATGAAGAAGTGTTGGTCGTGAAGAGGATCAATAGAATAGGTCAATGGAAAATGACGTTTCCACAATAAGAAAGACATGAAGAAATAAAAAAATAAGACAAGCGGACCAATCTTGGACCAAAGATGTGAACTTTCTTATAACTACACAACACCAATATACCTTCACATATACTTTAGTACCCTATACATCATCACCGTAATTTGGTGTTTTGATGTGGACTTACATTTACAAGTTAATTGTTTCGCGTTCTAAGTCTTAATTGTAAATGAATTTTCTAGGCAAGGCAAGCTTAAACCTTGCTTGAGAGAGAGTTGGATAAACCAAAATTGTTTGGGTTTTGGCAAACACCCCAATTTGGTGTTTTGGTGTGGGTGTATGTTTTACAAGGATTTGAACTCACTCCTTTGCCATCAATGACGAAGCTACACATGATTTTGATGTTGCCATTTGAAGTAGCAAAAACATTAGTCTTCGTTGCTCGTGGTTGTTTTCATTCACACCTTGTCATCGAGAATGAAAGGGTTGTTATATTCCATGTTATTGTAATATCTTACTTTATTTGTTTGAGTTAGTTGTGAAGCAATAATTTTAATTATATAAAATTCATCTAACAAAAATGGAATTATTCATCGTAGTTCATTGTACTATTGCATCCTTAGTTGAATAGTTGAAATCATGTTTCTCTTTGACATCATGGTTCATCCATGCCCCCGCCAATGGTCCTTAATACAAATTAGTAATATCACATATATTAGAGACAACACTACTACAACATGGGTTGTGTAGAGATGTATAGTAGAGATGATTTACCTTTTGAGTTTTTTTATATAAATTCTATTATGACCTTTTTAATTTTTCTTCCATTTGACCTCGCGCTTTCACTAAAAGAGAATGGAGGAGTAGAGGAAAGTAATTCGAGGGTTTGAATCTATACAATAATTTTCATTTTAAAAGCTTGCAATAATTTTTGGAAGTGGAGAGGGAGGTTTTCGATTAGGAAACAGGAAGAGCAAAAAGACACAAGAAGTTTCTCGCGCTAACATTCACAACAATACTAAACATTCCATTTGTTGTCTTGCTAGTAGGGCACGTATCAAGCATATCAATGGCCTTATTTATGAAGAAACCAAGGACTTTATCTTGTTTGATAATTCCATCAAGGATGTCATCAATTAAATTGAGCATGTGTGGTGAAAGATATTGCTTTTTCCCTCGATAGCTAGGCAAGACATTGTATGGCTTCAGAGGCTAGGGTTTTGCGGTCTATTTTTAAAAATCGTGTTATAAAAAACCACTTTTTTACATATGGATTTGTTTAATCTATATGGAATTTTCAATTAATCTATTTGAACAAGTGACATGTAATCCATATGTGACTTACCAAAAAAAGTAGACGACCATAGATGGTAGAGGAGGTATTTGAAATCATGGGGATTTCAACAGGTGACCATCTCCCTTTTCTTTGCTAGTTATATCCCCTTCGAATCCACTCTCATTGTTCTCACCTCCTAGTGCATGTGATAGACTTCATTTAAAATTTACTCTAAGATGAACATTCTCAAGGCTTTTACCTGCAATTTTTTTGCCTTTTATTATCGAAAGCCCAACAAATTTGTTTCTTCTTTCTTTGAAAAATAAAAAAAAAATCACAAGAACCAAAAGTAGTGTGGAATCAAATAATCATGTAAATCTTTCTTCTAAATCATCTTACTCTTTAGTTTCACATGAAAAACCATTTATCATTGGCATTTTCGATTCCCAAGAAAATGCTTGGCTAGGAAGTAGGTGAAAAAGGTTGTGAGTTCCACTGAGAAATGATAAAATAATGAGAAAAATGAAATCTCTCGTGTTTAAATGCTTACGATAATTGTAAAAAATCAACAAATTGGTCAAGCTAAATAGATTGTGTAAATTGTTCTTATGTGTTTAATTGAGTGTTTCTATCTTACTCATGTACCTACTAAAATTAAACATTTTTTTGGTTTTTATTTGTTGCATGACATGCACAACTATGAATGAGGTTCCATGTTCTCCTATTTTCTTGGTTTTACTAGTAGGCCATATGAGATTTATCATAAAAATCAAATTATATTCCTTATATGTAAAGAAAATAGTTCTCTAACATGTGGGTTATAGGAAGCACACGAGAAGAAAAACATCTTGAAAGTGGTTTAAAGACATGGTAAGAAATTGATGCTTATCTCTAAATGTTATTGCGTTGGAACACTTAGTCAGGTCCAAATGAACACAAGGTATGTGAAGGATTAACACTATTTTTGGAATGGAAAACACCTCATGTATTCCATATTTAGCAACTTATAATGTTATGGTTTTTGTATGCTAAGTTATAATGTTCTAATTGATACTTATGGCAGGATATGAGAGTGGGTGGTGGTATGTAAAATGTTAAATATGAATATTTTTCCTGTATCCTTTTTTTGTTTTTACAATAATAGTGAAAATGGTGGTATACATTATGTATATACTATGTTGCTTCTGATTGTGCCAAAATGTGAGTTTTGGAACATGGTTTGGATGCATATAAGAATGAATTGAAATCATATTTTTATGAGAATATGGTTTGGTTTCAAATGTTGCCCCATGGAACAACTATTTTTGACCTCCACATAATAAATGGATTGGAAAAACTTGAATGTTGTTGCACCACATTATTCGGTGAACAAACCATTAACAAGCTGAATAGTTTTCGATTTACACTTGATGTGAATGTTGTGATAAAGGTTCCTTGAAAAATGTGGAAACATATGGAAGGCACACTATTTGTTTGACAAAATGCTTCAAAAGTTTCTCCCATTGAATGAGATGATTGTATGTGATGTGTACAAAATGGGCTTGTTAAGAAATCGTTGAAGATTATTTTTCTTATTTTAATTTTAGAAAATGCAACAAAACTAACAAATAGTACAATGGTTGTAAAAAATTAGAACCTCAATAGTGAATAGTCAATAGACCAACAAATACAGAAGAGCATGATACATAAGAGGTTGATGTACAAATAAAATGTAGCCAATCACTAGAACCCTTGAAACATTTTTGAAGAAAAGAGTCATGGTTGCTAAATTCCCAACCATTTTGAAATCTTTGATTGAAATTTCTTGGTTATACGAAATTCACATGTCAAATGAATTTTGATACATTTCATCTGTTTATCCATGTCCTCATTTGCTTGGGGAGTAAAATGCATAACCTAATACATGGATGAACTATAAAAGAAAGAGTAAAGTCTGCAAACAATAGATTATAGAGAAATACTACTATTATAAAAACTTGAGTAACATCTATTTTTTCAAATGTGCTTATTAGCCATGTTGTTGCTTGTATCACATTCTTGGATATCCTTATCCCCAAAAGAGCATGTTTCCATGAAAGTTTAGAAGAAAAAGGGTAGACAACTTTTGTAATTCCTAAATAACTTTAATAAATTTTCAATTCCAAAAGGCATGTAGGATTTGCTTTATTTTTGCAAAAAGGGCACGAAAGTTTGAAGTTTAAATTAAATCAAGTATTTTAGCTACACAATTTGCATTGAAGCAATCTCAACACTACTAGCATAGTACTATGCTTTACTTTCGACAACTAGATTTTTTTATCAAACTTATATGCCATTATGTCGAAAATTATTCTTAATATACCATGTTTCATGTTCTACACTTTTATTATTATTAATGTTTATACTTTTAACCATATCAATGTTTGTTATCAAAACAATATAATAATGTAATTGCATAATCTCAATTAGAGTAATTATGATTATCCTTTTTTTGTAGACTAGGTCCCATGTATGAATGTTAATTGGTACCATGAATAGTCATACAATAACAATGCATTCATTTATGGTTGGAAGGAAGAATGAATGTATAGAGGATATGGATAATTGATCTAAATGTTAACAACTTTTCCCTTATGTTCTTCATGCAGTCTGCACCCTATTTCTCCTTTGAACAAATTACCATAAATAACATGTAGTCCATATGTGACTTACCAGAACAAGCAACTAGAGGAACATAGATGGTATATGAGGGATTTGAGTTGTAGGGGATTTCAACTAGGTTGACGATCTCCCTTTGTTTTCTGGTTATACACCCTTCGAATCCACTCTCATTGTACCTTCCTCCTACCACATGTGACGTGCTTCATTTTAAATATAGTGCAAAATGAAAATTCTCAACCCTTTTTCTAGCAAATTTGTTGCCTTTTATTGTTGATTTCTCGATAAAGTGTTTGCTTCTTTCTTTGTGAGTTTGACATAATCACGAGAAACAAAAGTAGGGTGGAATCAAATGATCATGTAAAAATTTCTTCTAAATCATCTTACTCTTCAGTTTCACATGATAAACCATCTGTCATTGGCATTTTAAGTTCCTAGGAAAATTCTTGGCCTTGAGGGAGGTGAAAAAAGGCCACGAGTTCTCATTGAAAAATTAGAAAATAATATGAGTTCAATGATATCTCATGTGTTCAAATTCTTGCAATAATTGCACAACTATCAACAAATAGGTCATATTAGGCATTGGGAGTTTTGTACGATGACTTACTTTTAAACCTATTTCAAAAGTATGTTAAGAGGATTACCTACTTTTCCTCGAACATTTTCCCTTCTCCTATAATTATCCTCCCTCTATCTCATTCTTTATCATCCCACTTCATCACATCACACTTCTCATTTACTCCATATCAATGTCACCAATGCATGACCACTCACAAGCATTTACTAGGAGGAACATTATTTCAACAAGGCTGATACTAAATAGAATCTAGAACGCTCACTTAGAACATCTAGAACATACGATTTTATATACATATATCATACCTTCAAATATGTATATTAACTTCAACTTTACTTTATTCAAAATTATAATGAGAGCCAAGCATGGAATTTCAAAATATTCGTCCCTATCAAATCAAAATTTATTGATGACCTAGCTCCTTTAGGTAGTTGTAAATTTATTTTTTTCTATATTTATTTTTATGATTTCTTGACATAAATACAAATAAGTTGTATATTTTCTCACATATACACTTTTATAGAGGACTTTATAAAATTATATGGTTTTCTAAATTTTCAGCATATCATTATCTATGACTACCTAAATTTTTACTTGTAATGTACAATTAAAATAAAAAAATATTCGACATCATATCTATAGAATGAGTATCGAATTATAGTCATTCTATTTATTAATGTATCAAAATAAACATTGTTATTTAAGACAATTAGTATAGTACTTGATGCGATAAAAATACAATGAGCTAAAACCATATCACACTTATAATTGCATTACGAGGATCGAAAACCGATGTAGTGAATGAGTTCCTAACCCTCAATTTATAGGATTAGAGAAGCTTTTCACCGGTAGAACCGAAAAACCTACAAATTGGAGACCGGGAACCCAGGTGACACGAAGATTCCTTCTTAGGAAAAAAAGAAGAAAGCCCTGATGAGATATGAGATCCTGGGTACATGCCACCCACGATAGCACCTTTAAAAAGTGGTAAGGTCCACCACGCTTCAGATAAGATCAAAAAAGAATCTTATCTTACTTTATTTCAAAGTCGGCAACAGGCCTGCCGACATAGCCCCACAAACCACTAAACCTCAAACTGTACAATGGGTCCAATGATATCATCATCACTAGAAGTGGAGGATGAATCATCATCACATTCAGGAAGTTGTAGATTCCTTTGATTTCTTTCGAACCATTCTCTGGATAAGTGTGCTGTCCCATCAGCATCACGATTGAGGTGTCTTCTGGTAGGAAACAAGTACTGATATGGAATATGTAAGAACTATCTAGGAGTCGGAGGATGGACATTCATGGTGTGATGAAGAATAATTCTTTTCCAGAGCTGACCATTAGGATTAGAATGATGTCCCTGTAACATGTTAGTCCTGATATAATAATGTTCTTTCACATACCAGGAAATTTTACAATTTATTAGAATGTTTCTAGCAGTATCATCAGAAACATTAATCAAGGGACTATCAGAAATTTTAGTAGGCAGATATTTTAAAAGAAAGTATTTAAAATGACTAGCAATATACTACCTATCTCCTTGAACACTAGGCCTATTCCAAATATCATTATTCAGAGGATCACCTTCAGGCCACATTCTAGAGAATTCAAATCTCCAAAGTGTATTAATTCTGGGAATCAATTGTCTTAATATGACCCATGATAGGTCTACCATCATTGAGGGATTCAACAAACACGGAATGTTGCCATTGCCAATTCAAGAACAAAATACCATTGGATCTTGTAAAGAATGATATTCCATGGTAGGAATTTCAGGATCAACAAATCTGCAAGCAACTTCAGTCATTTGGTATGGACTTAGAAATAATTCCTTTGAGCTAGGAGTTGATGTTGGGCATCCCAAGACATTGTCTGATCACATCTCTTCTTTGACTCTAGATAATTATGACAGTTTCTAGTATCCCAAATGGGTTCAACATACTCATGAATAGATTTGAGTAACATTAACAGATACCTTTTGAGTATGATTCAATTCTCTGCTTGCAAAGTCAGCAAGAGAATTATCTTTTCCTTTGATATGTTTGACATCAAATGAGAAATTGTCAAACCAGACCCCAACTCTGCATCCTATTAAATGCAGTCTTATTTGTAGTATCACCACCAGAGAGTCTTGCTTTGAAATCTTTTAAATCAGTTCTCAGGGTGAAATGATCATTTTGAACAAAGAATAAGAAAGCTTTGATTGCTTTCTTAGCAGCAAGTATCTCCTTATGAGATGAATGATATTTAAGTTCAGAACCATGGAAAGAACCAGATGCATACCTGCAAACTTTTTCTTTATCAAACTCTGTTCTTTCCTTCAGTATTGCTCCCCAATATTGATCACTTGCATCACATTCTATTATCTTGTGACCTGATCCTGGTAAGGACATTGGAGGCAAATCAAGCACTTGCTTTTAATTCTTTTGACAGCAAGTGTCATCTCATTGCTCCAGTGGAGCATTCTTCTTCAATCTTTTATTTAATAGAACACGATCTGCAACAATATTCTTATAGAATCGCTACATAATCCACACAACCAGAGGAATCTTTGAGAGTTGTTCTTTTTCTTTGAGTTCATCAGGGAACTCCTGGATCTTTGATACAATGTGCTTCTGCATCTCAATTGAGCCATCTTTTATCTTAATGCCTAGAAAATCTATTTCATCCTTAAAAGTTTCCATTTTTGAAATAGATAGGCATAATCCATTATTATAAACAACTTCATAAAATTTTTCAAGATGCTCAAGATGATCTTTAGGAGATTTTGAGAAGATGAGATATCATCTATGTATACAATTAAGAAATCTGATAAATCTCTAAAGATTGAGTCCATTACCTTACGAAAAGACCTGATGGGCGTCTGTTTTTGAGGCCAAATGGTAAGACTTTCCACTCATATTGCCACGGGGACTACAAAAGTTGTTTTGTATGTATCTTCTGGCTTTAAGAAGATTTTCCAGAATCCACTTTGAGATCAAACTTTGAATAAACTTTAGATCCTCTGATTCTTGAAAGCAAATCATCTTTAGCAGGTATTGGATGTTGAACTGCAGATATAAATTTGTTGAGAGGCTTGTAATCAACTACTAACCTCTTCTTTTGTCTGATTTGTTTACTTCGCTTGTTGACATAAAAGCAGCACAAGCCCAAGGAGACTTGGATTCTTGAATGAAACCTCCATGTAATAATTTCTTGATCTCATCATGACATTCTTTTCTTTCTTCTGGAATCATTCCCTCTATGATGAGCTTTGAATTTTGGAACTATCTCTTTTCCTTTTGCATCTTTTCAAATGTAAATCAAGCGAACATATATGCCTTTTTCTTGAAATGAAGGCATGAGGATTATCAGAACATAAATCCTTTTTGATCTTTTGAATTATTTCATCAATGTTGGTTTTACAGACTGCTATGGATTTATGGATCCAATCATGATTTGTGTCTTTTTTTGACTAGAAATGGGTACTATGGTTTGGAAAGTATATTTTCTTGGTATCAATAAATCAGGATGAAACAGAGAAATATAATCCTTATTGATACTGAAGGTACCACATTTTCTAAGGCATCTACACCTATTAGGCATCATAAGACAACATATCATGTTGATAGAATTTTAGAATCCTAGTAAAACCTTCAATGGTGATTGGAATTTCAGCAACCTTTTGAGACACAACTTCTTTTTATCAAACATTATTTTCAAGTGTGTGTCTTCCCAACAATCAGGGGGAATTGCTTTAGCCCTAAGCATACTGATGTCTGCACCAGTGTCAATCATAGCATCCAGAGTGTATGGCTTAATATGAGGGATGCTATGGTGATTGTAATGAATGGGATTTCGGTGCAACTTATGGTACATACCTCAGGTTTGGTTTTGTTCACTTGTTCTTGACTTGAACTATCTTTTGAAAAGCTTCCTCATAATCTATTTGATCGCTTTTCTCTTTCTTCTTCAACTATGAGTTTTGTGAACTCTTATGTAGCTTTTTCTATGACTTTTTGTAGGAATTCTATCCTACCTCCTCCTCCACTTTTTTGAATCAAGAAAACAGATCTTGATTGGTTCTTGATTTGAGCTGAACTATGTGTGTTGTTGCAGTTGTTCTTCAGAAATAAGAATGGAAAATTCTTTGAGGAGGAGTAAAATTTCTACCTCCTCGCCTCTCCATGGACCACTTCTTCCTCTTTGAGGAATTTGTCTTTCGAATGAACTCTTTTGAAATGGAAAGGTGGTCTAGAGTAGGAGTTGGTGAATATGGTTCTTGAGCAGAAGTAAGAATCATCTTCTTCTTCTTCTTCTAATCGCATGCGAATTTTCCTTTGTTGTTCCAGCTGAGACTGCTGGAAATATTTATCTTCAAGCTCTCTCGACCTTTTTTGAAGAAATATTTTCTTTTTGTATCCCATGGGGACAATCATGCATATTCACTTTGTCGGAGTTGTAATTGCTTTTAAGTAAAATTCTGCAGATAGAGGTGCTAACGGATGTGGAAAGTTAGCATTCATATTAACATGAACCATATTAACAAATGAAACCAATGAATCATATCCAGAATCATTACTATCACTGCTGGATTCTTCAATATTCAAGCCATAATTACTTGAAAAATCTTCATCATCCGTCGATAAGAAATATCGATGAAAACTTTCGAATCACTTACAAGACAACAATATTTTTCTCTTCAAATTCCTTTTGCTTCAAGAGCATTAATCTTAGCTTTACCCTTTGTAGAGTCCTTTTGAGGACACTTATTTGCATAATGTTTTCCTTTGCATATAAAACAAGTTGGAGAAAATCTTTTTTTTTTCCAACATACTTATTTTTCCGGAAAACAAATTTCTTAAAGGGTTTCCCTTTCTGGAAGTGATTTTTCATACCTTTGAAATTTCTTGAATTTCTTGAATTTATGCTTTTGGCCTTTCTTTGAGACTTGTGGCATCCTGTGCACTGGACACCATTTTCACACCAAAAGTATCATTCTGGAATATCTGACAAAACTTGTAGCCAAGAGACTTTTCATTCTTCCTGGCTTCTTTTCTTTCAAACTTTTCTCTACACAATCGAGCATTGGTAAGATCTATTATTTGATTTATAGCTCCAAAGCTGAGTTCTTCAGAAGTTTTACCATGCATAGCCTTTTTGTATTCTGTAGAGAAATAAGGAGGAAAAGATTCAACATATCTCATCCTCATAGTAGTATCATTAGTATTACCAGAATTATAATACAATTTCTGCATGTAACACTGATATTCTTTAACCCTAGACATATCACATAGTCTAGCTCTAAGAAACAAAGAAGTATTTAAGAGTTTATCATCATCTAATTCACCAATAAACTCTTTGATGATAGCAGCAGTAAGTCCCATATATCCACTTTGTAGGATTTCTCCTTGTTGTGGAACTTTGTCCCACCATTCTTTTATTATTCCTACAAAACCATTTGCTATTGCTGATGCAATAGCATGGGGATCTTTTCTATATGATTCTAATTGAGTATTACCCCAACCAATCATACCATGAACCATTTCTTTGATTTCTGCTATAGATCTGCATTCTAAGCTTATACCAATTTGGCTGTAGAGTTTGAACTCTTGCCATACCTTGCATGGGTTCATGACCACTTTGACTAGTTTCTCCTAGTATCATACCTTCAGCAAAATCAGGTTCTATTTTAACCATTCCTATGGACTTCTTATCATCAGACTTATAGAAAAATGGATTATACTGAGCTAACAATTGCTTATGCTTATCAGAAGAACTCGCATGTTCAGGATACTGTTTCAGGTGACAATCTTTGACCAATCTTCAGGGACTGGTTCTTCTTTCTTGGTATTATCCAAGATTTGACTAATCTGTGGAGTTATCTCGGGTAGTACTTCCATGACTTCTTGCATAGATTCTATCTTCTCGCAAAATTTGTTCAAGAGAATCTTGAATCGATTCATACCACTTTCAACCAAATGATTAGTAGTAGCAATCTTAGTAGATACAAGTCACTCGGTCCTCCAGTAGGAGAATATAATATCCCTTTAATAGATCAAGCTGATATACTAGTCCTTGAAAAAACAAAGTGTTTATAAGTTTGCCCATATAGGTTGCGTACAAATTGGTATAACTCCTTTGTTCCGTCGAGGTCTAAATGCCTCTGTGTTATGTTGTCTAATGGATCTTCGTTTTGATAATTTTAAAGATTCTTTGTTAGCCGCAATACAAACTGGTCTCCATAATGGCCCGATATCCTTTGAGGTTTATCCAAATTACCCTGTTAGTCTCCTCAAGGATGATCTGTTAAAAGATGTGCTAAAGCTTCATTTAGCAACAACTGGCTTAAACATGCGTCCTGGTGCCTGTCCGCTTGCAATCCACTATAAGATTATCTATAGGTTGGTCAATACTATGCATCCAGCAGTAAAGCATGGTATATCTAAAGGCAGCAGCGTGGTGAGTCATGTCAATATTGAGTCTCAAAAGATTGAGCCAGAACTCATCTCATGGTCTCAGATCAAGGTCCCCAAGGAATGGACTCTGTCCAAGAAATTCATCCGGACGGGCCACCCCAAGTTGCGAGAATGCTACTTACCGCCAACGAGATAAGAATAATGTTACTTTATCTTTCAGATCTAGAAGTAATTTGTCTTCTCTTCCTAGATCCAGTTCATTTCAGTCCTGCAATTCAAATTTCTCAGTAGGAGAAACATCGTCAAGAAAGTCTGTCAATGAAAAATTATTTATGTGCAGTCATAATAACCTAGTCCATGATCCAAACACCGATTATCTTTGGTGTAATGATTGTGAACAACTAATCAAGCAAATATATGTGCCTAGAATGGCCCATTTATTAATATGGCATCCTCCGGTGAGGATACTTTCCCTTCTCGGAAAGTTGAGTATCTGTCTCTGAGATCAAACCCAAAAAGCGATTTTGGTATCGGCCGTACGATTGATAGACAGATAGATCCATCGAGTCATCCAAGATCTTTGGCTGGACTAACAAAGTGTAAGGCATGTGCATGAAAAGGTAAAATCTCATGAAACTATTCGGCAGAAATGCAAAAGACTTTAAGAGCTATTGAGTTAAATAAGAAAGGAGAAGTGTCTGAAGCTCTTAAA
Organism: Taxus wallichiana var. yunnanensis; assembly: GCA_018340775.1. Taxonomy (NCBI): domain Eukaryota; kingdom Viridiplantae; phylum Streptophyta; class Pinopsida; order Cupressales; family Taxaceae; genus Taxus; species Taxus wallichiana. Next base: position 123,148,336 of record CM031241.1, on the reverse strand, counting down.
CTGTTAAATACCGGGATTGAAGATGTAAATAATTCTATAAAAAGAGTTGAGAATATTGTGTTACAATCCAGTAAGTCTGAGATTAGTAAAGAAGTTTCTCAGAATGTAGTTGATGCCATCCAACCCTTAGTAGATCATACTGTCACTATCAAAAATGATTTATCTACTAAGATTACTGCTACTAATAATTTGGTTGAAAGGGGTATGAATCGATTCAAGATTCTATTGAACAAATTTTGCGAAGATAGAATCATGCAAGAAGGCGTGGAAGTACTACGAGATAACTCCACAAATTAGTCAAATCTTGGATAATACCAAGAAAGAAGAACAAGTTCAAGAAGATTGGTCAAAGATTGTCACCTGGAAATAGGTATATGAACATGCGGGTTCTTCCGATAAGCATAAACAATTGTTAGCTCAAGTATAATCTATTTTTCTATAAGTCCGATGATAAGAAGTCCATAGGAATGGTTAAGATAGAACCAGATTTTGCCGAAGGCATGATCTAGGAGAAACCAGTCGAGTGGTCATGAACCTATGCAAGGTATGGCAAGAGTTCAAACTCTTCACCAAATTGGTATAAGCTAGAATCATATAGAAAAGATCCCCATCTTATTGCATCTCCAATTCGCAAATGGTTTTTTGTAGGAATAATAAAAGAATGGTGGAACAAAGTTCCACAACAAGGAGAAATCCTACAAAGTGGTTACATGGGAGTTACCGCTACTATCATCAAAGAGTTTATTGGTGAATTAGATGATGATAAACTCTTAAATACTTCTTTGTTTCTTAGAGCTAGACTTGTGACATGCAGGGTTAAAGAGTATCAGTGTTACATGCGAAAACCGTATTATAATTTTGGTAATACTACTGATACTACTATGAGGATGAGATATGTTGAATCTTTTCCTCCTTATTTCTCTACTGAGAATACAAAAAGGCTATGGGTAAGTGCACCAAGTTGATGGACAAATATAGGGTCATCCGTGGACGTCATATTGCAAAAAACAGTGAAATCTCAACTTGTAGGGATTATTAGCTATACATGCACTCTAAATTAGAAAAATTTATATAAATATGAATCGTAGCATTCGGAATCTAGTTTCTAAAATACTAATTTTTGTAAAAAATGGACAAGTTTAGCTATATTAAACACTTAAAATTATATGACTTACTTTTTTTTTTCGAAAAAACTTATAAGATTGTAGTCCGTTTGCCCGCATTTTGGATGACCAAATCTTGTTATTTTTTTCCTTTGGTGAAAAGTTAGATGTAGTTGTCTATCTTGGGATGGATTTTATTTTGTATTTTTTTTAGCAATATTTTTTTTTTATGATTTTTTCCGTGAAAGTGGTCTGAAAATATTTAGAAAATGGAGCGCTTTCCGTTTGCCCGCCATAACTATATCAAAAAATATCGAAATCAAAATTTTTTTTTTTTAAGGTGCATAGAATTTGTCCACGCTTGGGATGGTATAAATTTTATCATATTTTGATAAGCGAAACAAAAGTTACTGAGTCTTAAACGTAGACATGAACATTCACGGGAAAAAACGTCTTAAGGACCTATTATTAGTAATAAATTATAAAATGATATTTATCTTATTCTATTCACTTTAAAAACAATATTTTTACAAAGCTAAGAGTCTACCCTACGTGATGGCACCATTTTTGTGAAATGTTTTCAGTTTTTTAGCATGGTTCAAGTCTTTGGAAGAGCAGATTTGAGGTTTTTTGATCTTTTGCACTTCATAATGACCTTCCATAGCTTTGGTTGGGGAAAAACAAAGATTTTCCGAGGCTAAGGTTCGGCAAATAGCTCTGCGATCGCGGTTTTTGTAAAATACCGCGAACGCGGTTTATAAAGCGCGTTCGCTGTTTATAAAGCGCGCTCACGGTTTATAAAGAGTGCTCGCGGTTTATAAAGCGCTTCATGTTTATAAAGCGCTCGCGGTTTATAAACCATATTTACACACATCCCAACGTCCGAATTACCATGTGATTTTTATTCTCTGACCTTACCGTATGAATTACTGTGAAATTCTGTCTTTTTCTGCACCTTTTTTTTATCACGAAAGCAAAACATCATGGGAGACAAAAAACGAAGTCAAAAAAGGAAGTCATTAAGTAAAAAAACACCAGATGAATTAGAGGCCAACAAAATTGAAAATGCTGAGCGGATGCGGAAACTTCGTGAATCTAGAAGAGGTTCATCTTCAATCCCAACTCATGAAGCAATGAAGAACTAGGTAATGTTTCTCGTCGATGTTGAAGTTGAATTGAATACTCGTGATGAAGAAGTTTTTATCACAATGTTGAAGAAGAATTAAATACTCATGATGTAGCAAATGTTGAAATTGAAGGAGACAATGAAAATGTGAATAAGGAAATTCATGTTGAAACTGTAGACAAACAAAATTTGACAAAAACACCTCCTAGGATTTTACATAAGAAACCTAATTTTTTGATTGAAATTGATGAAAACATTTTGAAACCAATGTCTGACAAACTTTCTGAATGACAAATAAGAAGAAAAGCCACTAAAATTTGGGATAATCATTTTGAAATTTTAAATGATTCCCAAAGATGTCGGTTGTTGGTTAGTTTGATGAAATTGATTAAAATGAGACCTACATTAAACACCTTAGGATTCGATGACATCTAACATATGTGGTCAAACTTCTACAATTGTTGAAAACCTTCATGATGCATATCACCTTTGTTGGTGTAAAGAGACGCACTAGGGATAGTAATATTGTGCGTCGTGTACTTCGCCACTAGTGTTGTAAGTGAATCAATAAAAAACAACGTTTGATTACGCAAACAATTCGAATGTTGCGAGTTAATCGAAAAACTCTAATGAAAGCAATTGAAAGACGTAATATCCTTCGGTCACTCAATAATGTCGATTTTTGGGCATTTTACGCTAGAGCACCGGCGTAAGGACAAAAATAATTCTGATGCTATAAGAGAAGTTGTTATTAAATTTTGGCATGATAACACTACGAGTTTCACCTAATACAAGAGATGTTATAAAGCAGAGTTGGTTCTACTAATCGTGAACCACATCCAAAGCATTTCTTAGATATGACTCGAACTCAATTTTTCGTAAGTTTGAACAAGAGAATCTGGAAATTAAAATTAGTCAACGTTTTTTTGAAATGTTGAAACCATTCTATGTGAAAATCAACCATGCTCGCACCACTTGTTGTTGTAGGCAACATGTTGAATTTGCAATGCATTATGCTAAATTTTTACGTATTCGTTCCATTTTTCATTCTGAAACTATGTTATCTGAATGTGGTGTTCAAGTTCCACCAATATCTTCTAGGGATTTCATTCCTACTATATTTTGTGAAAAAGAAGTTGGACAATTTTTTTATAGTCAGGATTGTTTAGATGAAAGTTGTAGTACATGCGGCGGATTACCTAAATTGGAAAGTTGCATCCATGAGCAAATGGAAGGTACAATAGGACATAATTTAGTTGAATTTGATAAATATAAATCAGTTGCATACCAGTTGAAAGATGGAAAAGAATCGAAACGGTGTGAGCTAGTTACAGAACAAATGCCCATTTTTCAATTTATGAGAAAATTTAAGGATGAACTTGTTTATGAGTATGCGAGGCATACACATAGAGCTCGATGGTTGGATGAACAATTCAAGCTATGCAAAGACACATTTCCTATTGGTACTATTGTTTCAGTGGTCGATTTTGCAGAAAATTACACATTACTGACCACAAATGGAGGTTCAATCGCAATATTACAACTCAGTACAAGTTGCCATTTTTGTGCATATAGCATTTCTACATTCTCCTGACAGTACAGAGAATGATCGAAAAATTTTAAGAGAGTACCACTTTTATATCAGTGATGATCGTACTCATTCTACTGAATTTGTGCAAGGGTGTTTCCAGTTATTTTATGGAAACTTGTTTGATAGGGACATCCACTTCAAACAACATTATATATGGTCAGATAATTGCACGTCTCAGTTTAAGAATGCATGAATGTTTTATTGGATGAGCAGAATTCATGTCAAGATGGGTGTGCAACATATTTGGAGTTTCACTGAGGCTGGACATGGAAAAGGAGAGCATGACGGTGCAGGGGCATGTGTGAAAAGAGCTCTTGCAAGAGAAGAGTTGAAGTACAAAGATGGTGCTAAATTAAAAGATGCAAAGAGCATAGTGGAATGGTGTCGGCAACATGACCCGAGGTTCTCAAGAAAATTCCACAGTTTGCAGATATTTTTGGTTGATAGAGGAAAAACATATTGCTAACTACGAGGATTGTATGACACTCACTGGGTCCAGTGATATGCACTCATTTTGTAGCTCAGACGCTACTTCGTGGGCCGTATGGACAAGAAAGTTGACATGTTTTTGTGCATCTTGTATCAAATTTGTCACTGCTGAGTGTGATTCACAAGAATGGGTGGAAGGATGGATTTGTAGGCCTCTAACTCCGCTTCCTAGTTATCAACCTCCACAAGCACTACAACTTGTTTCTGCAGATGAAGTTACAACATCCAAGGACTTTGACGAAATTTCAATTTTGGTGCGACAAGGTATTTATCCAGTTATTTATTTAATTTTTGTATTGAGTTATGTCCATTGAAATTTTAATATGTAATTTAAATTTGAGTTTTTCAACCTTGGTTATTTTTGTAGGACATGTGTTTGCATAATTGCGGCGAGAAGACAATGAAGAAGGAACAGACTATTTCTTATGTCGTTGCATTGAGGAAAGAAAGAAGTTGACTTCTCCTATTATAGATGGCGAAGAGATTGAGTATCCTACAGGGTCAGTGGTAGTTACTGGAACTTGGCTTCGACGGTATCCATTAAAAAACTCCTCTGTTTGGGTGTTTGAAGACTTTGAGACACACAGGAAAATACTCTTATATTCACATCTAGTTCTAGCGACAAATATTCAGTTGTATAGATATCGAGGAAGACCTAATAACAAGATTCTTTGGAAGGTTCGAGAGTCAGATCATGAAGCAATCTTGTCTGCTATTCAGAGTAGATCCGATCCTGATGGTTCATTGGAATGAATTTACAATGCTCACATGTCTGGTATATATTTAATTTCAAGTTTCAATTTATATAGCGTATATATATATATATATATATATATATATATATATATATATATATATATATATATATATATATTATTTTTTTAGTTTAAAGATCTAGATTTAAGTTTGAATATATTCTATTTTAAATTTGTGTATTTTGTGTGTCATGTATATAGATCTAGTATATGGTTTTGATTTGAAACTTAAATTTCTTTGACTAACAATTTTATGTTTAGGTTAGTGGTGCCAGAAAAGCTTCCACCTTCACGTGGTTGGTATCGTTAGTAGAGAATTTTAAATTCTCGAAGCTAAGAGAAGCTTGAACATTGTTTGAAAAATTTGTAAATTTTGAAAAGTCAAGTTTGTAAATTTTGAAAATATTGTAAATTTTGAAAATGTTGTAAATTTTGAAAAAGTTGCAAATTTTGAAAAAGTTGTAAATTTTGAAAATGTTGTAAATTTTGAAAAAGTTGTAAATTTTGAAAAAGTTGTAAATTTTGAAAACGACTCCTCTAGGTGCCACTTGAGTCCGAGTAGTCACCCGTCCAATTTGAGCGATATTTTGGTCTCAAGGCTCTTAACGGACGTCTTGCAGAGGGGGTTCGGGTGCCACGGCCCACCGTTTGCAAAATACGACGTTTGTGACCTTACACCCCAGCTCCAATTGCACTATTTCGCGCGTTTGCAAACATTAGGACAGCGAGCACCGAAATGAGAAGGAAAAAAATGAGAGAGGCTATTGTAGAGGGTTCGTATGCCGAGGTGTCGGATCGACGAGGCCTCTTTAGGTGCCATGAGTCCAGAGTAGTCACCCGACGAATTTGAGCGATATTTTGGTCTCGGGGCTCTTAAGGGACTAAGCCGAGCGAAGTGGCAGAGCTCTACGACCCTTTCGCGCCGGCGAAACACCGCCTCCTCTAGCGTTTCACGGCCACCGGACGCGTTTGCGGCAGAGTGTTCGGTGCCACGCCCACCGTTTGCAAAATATAGCGTTGGGCAACCTTACCCGGCTCCAACCGCACTATTTCGCGCGTTTGCAAACATTAGGACAAATGAGAGCACCGAAATGAGAAGGAAAAAATGAGAGAGGCTATTGTAGAGGGTCCGTATGCCGAGGTGTCGGATCGACGAGGCCTCTCTAGGTGCCACTGAGTCCGAGTAGTCACCCAGCGAATTTGAACAATATTTTGGTCTCGAGCTCTTAAGGGACTAAGCCCGAAGCAGAAGAAGTAGCCCGGAAGCCACGACCCTTTCGCGCACCGAAACACCACCTCCTCTAGCGTTCACTGGCCACCACCGGACGCGCGGCCGGCGGTTTTGGTGCCACGGCCCACCGTTTGCAAAATACGGTGTTTGACCTTACACTCGGCTCCAACCGCACTATTTGTGGCGTTTGCAAACATTAGGGACAGCAAGAGCACCGAAATGAGAAGGAAAAAAATGAGAGAGGCTATTGTAGAGGGTTCGTATGCCGAGGTGTCGGATCAGACGAGGCCTCTCTAGGTGCCACGGAGTCCGAGTAGTCACCCGACGAATTTGAACGATATTTTGGTCTCAGGGCTCTTAAGGGACTAAGCCCGAACGAAGTAGCCCGGAATCAACGACCCTTTCGCGCACCGAAACACCGCCTCCTCTAGCGTTCACCTGGCCACCCGGACGTGCCGGCGCAGGCGGTTCGGTGCCACGGCCCACCGTTTGCAAAATACAGCGTTTGGCAACCTTACACTGGCTCCAACTGCACTATTTCGCGCGTTTGCAAACATTAGGACAGCGAGAGCACCGAAATGAGAAGGAAAAAAATGAGAGAGGCTATTGTAGAGGGTCCGTATGCCGAGGTGTCGGATCAGACGAGGCCTCTCTAGGTGCCACGGAGTCCGAGTAGTCACCCGACGAATTTGAACGATATTTTGGTCTCAGGGCTCTTAAGGGACTAAGCCCGAACGAAGTAGCCCGGAATCAACGACCCTTTCGCGCACCGAAACACCACCTCCTCTAGCGTTCACCTGGCCACCGGACGCGTGCAGCGCAGGCGGTTTGGTGCCACGGCCCACCGTTTGCAAAATACAGCGTTTGGCAACCTTACACTGGCTCCAACTGCACTATTTCGCGCGTTTGCAAACATTAGGACAGCGAGAGCACCGAAATGAGAAGGAAAAAAATGAGAGAGGCTATTGTAGAGGGTCCGTATGCCGAGGTGTCGGATCAGACGAGGCCTCTCTAGGTGCCACGGAGTCCGAGTAGTCACCCGACGAATTTGAACGATATTTTGGTCTCAGGGCTCTTAAGGGACTAAGCCCGAACGAAGTAGCCCGGAATCAACGACCCTTTCGCGCACCGAAACACCACCTCCTCTAGCGTTCACCTGGCCACCCAGACGTGCCGGCGCAGGCGGTTCGGTGCCACGGCCCACCGTTTGCAAAATACAGCGTTTGGCAACCTTACACTGGCTCCAACTGCACTATTTCGCGCGTTTGCAAACATTAGGACAGCGAGAGCACCGAAATGAGAAGGAAAAAAATGAGAGAGGCTATTGTAGAGGGTCCGTATGCCGAGGTGTCGGATCAGACGAGGCCTCTCTAGGTGCCACGGAGTCCGAGTAGTCACCCGACGAATTTGAACGATATTTTGGTCTCCCGACGAATACTTCCTATGTTGATCAACTAAAGTTATATCATATTGATAACAATACAATTTACAAGCTCAAAGGATGATCTAATGTCATATTTTATCGAATGAGATAGTTTCAGGAATCAAAAGTAAGAAATCAAGAAAACTAGGATGAGCTACAGGTACTACTTCTTTAAGATACAATTTACAAATGACTCATATAAATTGTCACATTTAAGGAAATAATTACGTAAGAATAAAAATAGAGTACAATAAGGTCCATCATCCATTACAGATTAAAGGAAGTAGATTGTATTAAAAGGCGACATTCCAACTTATAATCAAAGCTAAATGATCAAAGTACAAACTAAGATATCTCACAAGACTAATGAAATAAAATGAAAGCATATGTTTAAGATATCTAAATACCATAGCTCTTACAAGGAAATCACAGATTGAGAGAAAGATGAAATAGTTATGCATGTACAAAAAGAGTTCATGTTGCTAGAGATATAGTTTCTTAAATGAAATAAAATCATTAAGAAAAACCTCTTATTCATAATAGTCAAGAAACTCAAAACTACTTAGAAGATGACAAAGTGCATATAGAATCATAATCTACATGTATTCAAGAAGACAGTTCACAGATCCACATCATCATTGAAGGTAGAAGATACATAATTTAAGAATACAACTTATTCCAGATTAGTTTAAAGTTTTAAATGGCTAAGTATAGTTTTGAGTTTTCCAAAAAATTAACTTATTTAAACAAAATAAAAAACTAGAGAAAAATAATGAGAAAAATAAAAAGTAATCAACCTACAAAAAATATCCATCTTTCTCACTCCCAAATTCTAAGTCCGCCATTTCATTACTTTTTCTTCATGTAAATTGGTACCTCAAGAATAAATGTACGTTATACATAGCACATCTCTAGTTACTAATACTTAAGTTGGCTTGATATAGAGCTAACAATATTGTTTTAGTTTGAAAAATAAAAATTCAAAATGCCCATGGCACGAAATATACCACAAATAATAATCAGAAAGATACTAGAAAATATATAACTAGAAACTTAATACACTAAATCCACCGAACAAAGATCAAAACCCACTTTCTCAGAGTTAGCAATAATACCAAAATAACCAAATTTATAATCTTATTTAACCAACACACATGGATATATATATATATATATATATATATATATATATATATATATATATATAAGAATCAAATAAAGTGTGCTCAGACGCGCACGTCTCACGAAAATATATATGTACATGTATAAGTTCATAATGTATGTATCTGAGATCTCGAACTAAGCACGTGCCATAATGTACATATGGGACCACATGCGGTCGCAAAGGCTAGATATATATACTGGATTTGTGAATAGATGTACTCATGACCACATATATGTGGCATCCAAGTGGACTATAAATCTACTCATGAAACATCTTCCCTCTCTTCGCCTGCTAGAAGTAGCACGTCCACGACACGGGATGTAGTGGAGGGAGATGCCACTACGGATTTCATCCGTGTGGTCCTAGGTGTCTCAAGCATGCCTGCAACCTAACCTGCACATTCATAAACAACAAGTTTTTAACACCCAAAATTTTAAAATACCTTCAAAATTTAGAAACTTGTACAATTTAGTTAAAATGCATGTGCGATCTTACCGCAATGTCATGATCCCTATCGATTTGTTGTTGACGCTTCGCAGGGACAACAATAGACTCACGAGGGGTAAGCTACATACAAATAATTAATTTTCAAATTAAATATTTCACACTCATATAAATACCTACAAAATTTGATATTGTAGATTTAAGTTTAATAAGAAATAATGAACCTCCAAAATTTAACAAATTTAAAAAATTGTGTACCTCGGTTAGTGGATTTGCGAGATCTTATGGCGGTATCTACAAAGCAGCCTCCTGTCTGCATATGTGGAGGAGTCTCTGTAGTAGTCATAAGCTATACAAAAACATGTACAAATCAATTTATTAAAATCTACTTAAGAGCTATACAAAAACATGTACAAATCAATATTTAGTTACTCAAGAAAGAATAAAAATACATTATTAAATTTTATCTTCTATTTAGGCTAAATACATAGGATCTATAAATGTTAGCACGGAGGCCATCTATCTTCATATGTATTTGTGTCCAAAGGTTGGGATGGAGAATACTCGTTATCTAGTAGAAGCGAAGTGGATATAGAGTGAGACATTGGTCACATTGGGAGCTTTTTGTATAGGAATAACAACTTCAAAATCTGTGATCGACTGATATGTGTTGCTTGAACAAGGAGAATGAGGAGGAACATTCTCCTTTGCCGCTACATGCGGTTTTGATTTAGTGTTTCCGGTCCTCTATGTTTCACCCACGGATAACCCCTTGTTTACATGATCTGATCTCTCTCAAAGGGGTTCTTAGGAAAGATATGACCATGTCTTCCTCCTTAGTGTTTGAATTAGGGATTTACTTAGATTTAAATACGATATGTTTAGGGAGGGCATTTATCCACCAATTATTATTCTCTTTTTAATGTTTTACCATCTCACAATCGGGAGAAGAGAATGCCCCAAAAATACATCTCCTACATCCGAAAGGTAGGCCCCTTATAGTCGAAAGGATGAGTGCAAGTTTGATTTTGCACTTTAAGATTAAGGTGGGTTGGAAGATTCTTTGAAGTATCAAGCTCAACTAGGATTCTTGCATATACATTGTATGTGTGAAATCATAGGTTTGGGATTCGACGTTAATGATGTTTCCCAAGGTATTTCCTATGGATATCGATAACTATGGTCCTAAAATTATAGGGGTAAGTGGGGTAATTTGATCTAGATTGGTTTGTGTGATAAAGATTCAGTGAGAGGGTTGAATGATGTGAACCATGGTTTTAAGATAAGGTACCTTTGTTGGAAAACCCAAAGTTGTTTAGAAATTTTGTCCTTGTCAGCTATAGAGGGGAAAAAATAATAAAAATTCCCTTAGCATAGGGGTAGAGGTCTAACCTACCCGCTAGAAGCGGGAACCAATTCTTGGAGATCTAATCATGGAGGATAGGGAGGCTAGGCTAAAGATGAGTGAATCTACAGATCAAGGCATGATCTTGGTAAAATGAATATATTTCGAGGACTTCATCGCCAAAGGTTACACTTGGGTTTCTCTTAGTAGGCCTCATGGTTTTGATCTATGTCTTCTTTTACAAAACCTCATTAAATGAGTGATTGACTAAAGCTTTAGTTGTAGCAGGAGTTTCCAAGCTATCAACAAGGGAGAAAACCCTAGTGTTTGCACCCCTAACAAAGATGTTAGGATTCACTCAACCTCCCAATGGGTTATTAGTGTCCCCAACAAAGATAACAGGATTTTCCATTCCTCCTTGCAAGTTCTTGGCAACATTGGTGCCAGTAGTGTCGAATCCAACCCCAATAATGGCTCCATTGCCACTGCAGTTTGAAGCAATCAAGCCCCACACCCAAGTGCCCAAGAATATTTCTAGAAACAAACCCTTAGGGGTCTATATGTTACTGCGAGAGGGGATGTAGTTTCTAAAATGAAAGGACACCTCCATCACGTAATTTCACACAACCCTACGTGTGCACATATATATGTCCGCCGCCTCCCAAATCTATTAGGGTTCATATGAGTGGTGGAGTTAGGGTTCGCAGGAGTTGTCATAAATTGGAGGAGTCGTCATTAAGGGTACAATGATGTTGTAAATTCTTAAATCTCAGTACACCAATCCATATAAAACTTATAATCATATGGAAAGGACGCATAGATTTTTTAGATAAAAGTGCGAGAGGATTTAACCTTTTTACATTTCTTCATCACTCTTATCATTCATTAAAGAGATTTGTAACTAACTGCGTAAAACTCACGCGAGGCATGCGTGCCAAGATTCCTGCCTCCCCGAGCAGATGATGACCCGAGACTCTGTGTATAAAGAGAAAAATATTAATACATGTGCAACATACACGTGAAACAAATTATAATAATAATCTAGTGCAATTAAATGATTTATTAAAAATGTAAGTTTTGTCAACTTGAAACTTACGTTTGAAACACGCCCAACCGAGAGCTAGCATGTCAACACCGGATGTTTCCTTCACCGGCTCTTGCTATTTAAAATAAAATAAAAAATTAGTTTTTACATGTATGTACATGAAGTACAATCATATATATATTAATATCTCAAACATGTGAATTAAACTATTGTACATATATATATTATTTAAATTTATTTAAAATTTACCCGTGAAAGACCAATATCGGTGGCTCGGCCCAAAAACATTCCCAAAGATCTCATCTATAGAAAAAAATGTCGTGAACAAAGAAATGATGTCTCGCCTGCAGTGCATACGGCACCACATGATCCACGGTGGTGTGGTGCACTAGAAGCCCGCACCTCCACCAACATCACCGGATGTAACTGGGTCTTTATCTTTGAGTGAGAGTGTCGATGAGCTCCCTCAATGCATGCAATGTATCAATCTCCACAACCTCCTTCTTCTTGTAGGAGAGATAATCGAAGGCAATGGGGTTTTGGGGCATGGGGGATCCTAGGCTGACCTACGCGTGCACCAGGTCTGCTCTGTGCAGAGCCACCTCCTCGACCAAAAAAGTCTGAAAAGTCAAAATAATTCGGGACCTCATTGAGCACAAACTCACAATATAATTTCTTCAAAAAATAAAGAGGAACCTCATTGTTGTTGCATGGTGGATAATCAAAAACCATCCACCATCGGTCCCAAAAATTGTTTTTGATTCTATCATCATGGCACCAATGGATTGGGAACCGTTTGCAAGTAACTGCAGGGGGGGCATTGGTTCTAGGGTCGGTAAATAATGCACAAATTAGGTCTTTTCCAATTTTTTTGTCTTTGACGGCCGCATGAGATAGTTTATCCGCATACCACCGCCTACGGTCACTTCTAAAGGTGTTCCATCTATGTATTTGGTTGGTTCTGATAGACTCGACTTCGCCAATCAATGTTTGCAATGTATTGGCTAAAGTCATGCGGGATGGATTTGTAGCATGGTTTTGTCTTATAGTTTGAATTAGGTTCTCAATGACAATTTTATTTTCTTGGATTCTTCCAATGATATTATCTTGCGTTCCTGTTGGCTCAGTGGGGACAGAAGGAGCCACAGGGGCGGATCTATGTTTGGAGGAGGGTTTTGAGGAATGTTCGGAGGGTTTTGAGGAATGTTCGGTGGGTTTTGAGGAATGTTTTGACGGTTTGCACGAGCCCGAGCTTGCCGACCAACTGATAAAACAATAAAATTGTATACATAAACAAACAATTCACAAAACCCATGAAAATGCCAAAAAAAACCTAAAATGCAAAAAAAACAACCTAAAATGCAAAAAAATGATTACAATCGGGGACTTACCTCCTCGTCTTGGCGGCATGGTTGAATCTATCGCTATCCAGAAGTCCGATGAGCAATTTTGAGATAGTATTGAAAGTGCGAGTGAAAAACGTTTAAGAAAAGTCGCGGTTCGAAATGAAAATTAGGAAAATAACGAGTCGCGGGACTGTTAAATTTTGTCTCAGAGTTCCGCGATCGCGGAACTAGGTTCGGTAATTACCGAACCTAGAATTCAATAACCGCGATCGCGGTTTTAGGACCGCGCTCGCGGTTTTAAAACCGCGATCGCGGTACCTTTATTTCGGGTTTTTATGTCCACGGAATTGTCCACCAACTTCGTGCACTTACCCCTATGCATGTGAAAACTTCAAGAGCTCGGCTTTGGAGCTATAAATCGGATAATAGATCTAACAAATGCTCGCTTGTGTAGAGAAAATTTTAAAAGAAAAGAAGCCAAGAAAAATGAAAAGGCTCTTCGCTACAATTTTTGTCGAGATATTCCAAAACGATACTTTTGGTGTGAAAAGCAAGAAAAGTGCAGAGACTGTTCTAAGTCTTCAAAGAAAGGCCAGAAGCATAAATTCAAGAAATATAAGAAATTTCAAAGGTATGAAAAATCACTTCCTAATAAACCCTTCAAGAAATTTGTTTTCCGCAAGAATAAGTATGTTGGAAAGAAAAAAAGATTTTCTCCAACTTGTTTTTATGCAAAGGAAAACATTATGCAAATAAGTGTCCTCAGAAGGACTCTACAAAGGGTAAAGCTAAGATTAATGCTCTCAATGCAAAAGGTGTTTCAGAAGAACATTATTGTCTTGTAAGTGATTCAGAAAGTTTTTCGTCTGATATTTCTTATCAGACTGATGAAGATACTTTTCAAGTAAATATGGCTAATATTGAAGAATCTAGCAGTGATAGTACTGATTCGGATATGATTCATTGGTTTCATTTGTTAATATGGTTCATGTTAATATGAATGCTAACTTTCCACATCCGTTAGCACCTCTATCTGCAAAATTGTTGCTACAGACAATTACAACTCCGACAAAGTGAATATGCAGATTGTCCCCCATGGGATACAACAAGAAAAATATTTCTTCAAAACAAAGTCGTGAGCTTGAAGATAAATATTTCCAGCAGTCTCAGCTGGAACAACAAAGGAAAATCCGCATGCAGATTGGAGAAGAAGAAGAAGAACTATTCTTGCATTCGGAGGAACTATATTCGCTAACTCCACTTAGACCACCTTTCCAAAGAAAGAGTTCATCACATGCATTCCTCGAGAGGAAGAAGTGGCCCATGGAGAGGCAAAGGTAGAAATTTTACTCCTCCTCAAAGAAATTTTCCATTATTATTTCTCGAAGAACAAAACTGTGCAAACACATAGTTCCAAAGACAAATCAAGAAGCAATCCAAGATATTGTTCTTGATTCAAAAAAGTGGAGGAAGGGTAGGATAGAATTCCTACAAAAGGTCATAGAAAAAGCCACATATGAGTTTACAAAACTCATAGCTAAAGAAGAAAGAGAAAAGTCAGATCAGATAGATTATGAGGAAGCTTTCCAAAAGATAGTTCAGCAAGAAGAAGAACAAGCTGAACCAAACCCTGAGGTATGTACAATAAGTTGCACTCAGAATCCATTCATTACTATCACCATAGCTATCCCCCATATCAAGCCATACACCTTAGATGCTATGATTGATCTTGGTGCGGATATCGAGTATGGTTAGGGCTAAAGCTATCCCTCTGGTTGTTGGGAAGACACACACTTAAAAATAATGTTTGATAAAAAAGAAGTTGTGTCTCAAAAGGTTGCTGAAATCCCAGTCACCATTGAAGGTTTTACTAGGACCATAAAATTCTACCAACATGACATGTTGTCTTATAACTGTCTGATAGGTGTTGATGCCTTAGAAAAATGTGGTACCTTTAGTATCAATAAGGATTATATTTCTTTGTTTCATCCCGATTTATTGATACCAAGAAAATACACTTTCCAAACCATAGTACCCATTTCCAATCACAAGAAAGACCCAAATCATATTTGGATCCACAAGTCTATAGCGATCATAAAACCAACATTGATGAGATAATCCAAAAGATAAAACAGGATTTATGTTCGATAATCCTCATGCCTTCATCTCAAGAAAAAGGCATATATGTTCGCTTGATTTACTGTTGAAGAAAGATGAAGAAGGAAAAGAGATAGTTCCAAAATTCAAAGCTCATCATAGGGGAATGATTCCGAGAAGAAAGAAAAGAATGTCATGATGAGATCAAGAAATTATTACATGGAGGTTTCATTCAAGAATCCAAGTCTCCTTGGGCGTGCGCTGCTTTCTATGTCAACAAGCAGAGCGAACAAATCGGAGCGAGAAGAAGAGGTTAGTTATTGACTACAAGCCTCTCAATAAATTTATATCTGCAATCCAGCATCCTATACCTGCTAAAGATGATTTGCTTTCAAGAATCAGAGGATCTAAGGTTTATTCTAAGTTTGATCTTAAAAGTGGATTTTGGCAAATCTTCCTAAAACCTGAAGATACATACAAAACAACTTTTGTAGTCCCTGGTGGCCAGTATGAGTGGAAAGTCTTACCATTCGGCCTCAAGATGGCGCCTTCAGTCTTTCAGAAGGTAATGGACTCAATCTTTGGAGATTTATCAGATTTCCTGATTGTATACATAGATGATATACTCATCTTCTCTAAATCTCCTAAAGATCATCTTGAGCATCTTGAAAAGTTTTATGAAGTTGTTTATAATAATGGTTTATGCCTATCTATTTCCAAAATGGAAACTTTCAAGGATGAAATAGATTTTCTTGGCATTAGGATAAAAGATGGCTCAATTGAGATGCAAAAGCATATTGTATCAAAAATCTAGGAGTTCCTGATGAACTCAAAGAAAAAGAACAACTCCAAAGATTCCTGGGTTGTGTGAATTATGTGGCGAGGATTTTACAAGAATATTGTTGCAAATCGTGTTCTATTAAATAAAAGGTTGAAGAAGAATGCTCCGATCTGAGTCCGAGAGAGATGACACTTATTTGTCGGAAGAATTAAGAAGCAAGTGCTTGACTTGCCTCAATGTCCCTACTGGACCGAGATCATAAGATAATTGAGTGTGATGCAAGTGATCAATATTGGGGAGCAATACTAAAGGAAAGAACGAGTTTGACAAAGAAAAGGTTTGCGGGTATGCATCTAGTTCTTTCCATGTTTCGAGCTTAAATATCATTCATCTCATAAGGAGATACTTGCTGTGCAAAGAAAGTAATCAAAGCTTTCTTATTCTTTGTTTAGAATGATCATTTCACCCCGAGAACTGATTTAAAAGATTTCAAAGCAAGACTCTCTGGTGGTGATCAGTAAATAAGGCGCATTGATAGGATGCGGCATTGGGGTTTGTGGTTCGACAATTTCTCATTTAATGTCGAACATATCAAAGGAAAAGATAATTCTCTTCTTTGACTTTGCTAGCAGGGAATTGAATCATACTCGAGAAGGTATTTGTCAATGTTACCCAAACTAGCCATGAGTATGTTGAGCCGAGTTTGGGATACAAGCTGTCAATTATTTAGAATCGAAAAAGAGATGTGATCAGACAATGTCTTGGGATGCGCAACATCAACTCCTAGCACAAGGAATTATTTCTGTTAGTCCATACCAAATGACAGAAGTTGCTTTGCAGATTTGTTGATCACGATATTCCCACTATGGAATTTCATTCATTACAAGATCCATTGGTGTTTTGTTCTTTGAATTGGCAATGGAGACATTCCAGGTTTGTTGAATCAGTTGATGATGGTAGACCTATTATGGGTCACAGATTAAGACAGTTGGTACCCAGAATTAATACACTCTGGAGATTTGAATTCTCTAGAATGTGGCCTGAAGGTGATCCTTGGAAAATGATATTTGGAACAGGCCGGTGTTCGAGGAGATAGCAAAGTATATTGCTAGTCATTTTAAGCATTTTCTTTTAAAATATCTCGCTTACTAAAATATTTGATAGTCCCTTGATTAATGTTTACGATAATATCTTGTTAAAAACATTCTAATAAATTGTAAAATTTCCTAGTATGTGAAAGAACATTATTATATCAGGACTAACATGTTACAGGGACATCATTCTAATCCCAATGGGACAGTTTGTGGAAAAGAATTATCCCTCACCATACTATGAATGTCCATCCTCCGTGTCTGGACAGGTTCTTACGTATTCCATATCGTACTTGTTTCCTACCGAAGACACCTTAATCGTGATCGATGGGACCGCACACTTATCCGAGAGAATGGTTTGAAAGAAATCAAAGGAATCTATAGCTTCACGAGCGTGATGATGATTCATCCTCCACTTCCGGTGATGATGATATCATTGGACCCGATGTCTGATTTGAGTTTTAGTGGTTTTGTGGGGCTATGTCAGCCCATTACATTGCCGACTTTGAAATAAAGTAAGATAAGATTCTCTTTTGATCTTATCCGAAGCGTGGTGGACCTTACCACTTATTAAAGGTGCTATCGTGGGTGGCATGTACCCAGGATCCGTGTCTGTGGGTTTCCTTCTTTTGTCCTAAGAAGGAATCTTCGTCGTGTCACCGGGGTTCCAGTCTCCGGTTTGTAGGTTTTCCAGTTACGCGGTGAAAAGCCTTTCTAATCCTATAAATTGAGGGTTAGGAACTCATTCACTACATCAGTCGAGAACGGAGCAAAGTCTAGAAAAGAGTTTTTCTTCTATAAGAGTTAAAAAGTCTTGTAAGGATCTTCAGTCAAGGAAAGAAGGTTTTCTTTCTAAGTATTATGTAAGTTTTAATATTGTAGTTCTTCTATAATATACTCGGGATATTTAGATCCTCGTAATGCAATTATAAGTTTGATATGGTTTTAGCTCATTGCATTTAAATACTTTCAATGAGAAATGACATAGCATTTAAATTTCCGTGCCTGAAAAGCTGTCTTTTATCCTTGATAAACGTGCACCTCACACTAAAAGTTGCACCCGTCTGTGAGATAAATTTCATTTAAAAAAACTGGGAAGCCAAATATGGTCGGTGGATGTAAGTCAGAAAAATACACAAATGGTAACGCCGGTAAAGGACTGACGGAGTAAATAAACGAAAATTTGTTTGGATTGGTTTGACCGATAGGGAGGGACCCACCAGCCACCTCATCATAATCTTGAGCGTACCGGCAAGATAAGCTCTTCCGTGCTTGTGGGGCGTGTACAATATTTAATTCTAATGAGTTTGTAAATGATGTTGAACAAATTTGTCGGGTTAGTTTTTGTAATTTTTGGTGGAGAAACATGTACTCAATTGACATTTAGAGTATGGTATAGGTAGACATGAAACCATGCAGCAGACCGTGTGGAGTGGACTTCGGCTAAGAAGACTTGCTCAAGGTAGCCGTTACATTGAAGTTGCCACTTTGGATCTTAGAAGCTGAATGAAGTTGCCACATTGGATCTTAGAAGCATACACATGGCACGCGAATTGTTCAATGGATTGCAACAAGGAAATCATACATTGGTGTTTTCTTACTTATTTGGAATTGCATAATTTTACTTTGTTAGCACTTCAGATAGTAGTTGTAGATTTGAAAAAAAAATCTTTGCCCATTTCAATCTATATTTTGATTACATCTCATGGATTGATATGGGGTTCAAGACATCAACATTCATCAAACCATAATAGAAATATGTTTTTTGGTAGACATGTACACAAAAATTGGCACCATACTTATGCAAACCCACCAAGAATACTTGTAAGTGGATTATACCGAGATGTTATTGTTGCAAAAATATCCTTCACAAAGTAATTGCATATGTATTTTTATCACATGTTGTAGTTACAAATGTTGTACCATACATATGTATACAAAATGTTTACATATGAACTTACCCTTTGAGAAATTTCAGAACACCGATCTCTTTGCCAACAATCTTCCACCCACAACATTTGAATCCATCTCAAGTCTCTTTCGCCATATTCTTCTCCACATTGAAAATGTTGAAACCCATTTCAATGATTGGGAATCGCAAACTTTCTTTCACTCCACGGTTTATTGAATGTCTCGACCAATTGTTACTCGAAGATGTCTACAAGTTCTTATGTCCAAATGAAGGAAAACTAAGTCTATTTTCCCATTTCATTCTAAACAATCAAAATGTTGAAACCCATTTCACTTATTGTGAAAAATCGTCGTGCTTCACCAACTTCCTTGATCAAATGAATTATTTTAGATGTGTGCCTACAATACCTCTTGCAATTCTCTGCCAATATCACATATGCAACTCTTCTCGCATAAATAATAACACAAAATCCCACTTTCCGTGTCTCTTTTCGTTACCTACAAGAGACTCTTTTATTGGTGCTCCACAATTGTGTTTTCCATCTTTTTCGTTTTTTCCCTCTCCTTCACTTCCTCTAAACATTGCACATTATCAAACCAAACCCATCCTAGTATATTTTTTGCCCTTTTCCTAAAAAATTTCCTCCTCGTTACTCCTATCGACATCTCCTTTGCATCGCTTTGGTTTCATTGCTAGCAAATAAATGCCCTTAGTGTTCCCACCATCTCCCCATATTTGCGATAAGATAGCTTTCAAGAAAAAATGCCCACCTTCATTTTGTGTAAGCAACCCCATTCTTATAATTTTTATAAAAATATATTTTGGTGGGGTTAGGGCGTTAGCTCGTGGATTTGAAAATTTATGGGGTAAGTTTAGTCTTAAAGTCATGATTATTTGAAGGTAGATTCGCTCCCACAACCCAAGTTTGTGGTCGAACACGATGTCTTTGTATGACACGAAATTGTAATCATCTTTGGGCGGAGGCAAAGGTGGCTCCTCTCCCCACACCACCGATCCATCGCTGTAATGTTTGATGTGTCCGCCGTCCACATCTTCGACCAGCCGAGGCTTGCGATTATCCGACGTTTTTCTTCTTTTCTCTGCAACTGCAACTAATAAATGGCAAGATGGGAATTGTAAATTACTTTTTGGTGAAGGAGTGGGAGTGGCATGTTCCATGAGATGGGGAATCTGTGACACTTTTTTCCTCGCCAGATATTTTAATTCTTAAGTATTTGGACGCATTAGGTATTTTTTCAAATCAATGCGCAAAAGTTGAACGACATCTCCATACCTAATATTATTTTATTTAATGACGAGTAGGTAAGACAAGCCATCTCCTACCACAAAATCTAAAATTGTTGACTTCAATTATATTTTATTTTTATGCAATGGAATGCACCCACATTTGACATTTTTGTGTAGATTTACATGTATACACGGGAAGCAAAGACACCAGAGGCTATCGTTGCGGACGTAGGATTGAATAACCCCCATAAGATACACCATAACATGCCATGACCCACCCCGATCCACGTCGCATAAAACAAAATTGTCACCTCCCCCTGTGGCATCAAATTGTCGGAGAGAAAAAAGTCGCCTACCGAAATCCTGATGGAAAAGTGTCTTCATTATGCTTGAGTTGGCATGTTGGACGTGGTGGACGGCTCGCAAATCCGAGAGGATGCCAAATCTAAATCCCCACCGTCTCAGACATGGCACGGTTCTTGTCCTTATGTTTGCTTTCATTGCTACATCTAGGTTGTTGGTCTTCTATGTTGCTATTGGGCAGGTGTGTTGTAGTTGTTTATTAACTGTTATAGAGCTATTGGACTGCTGTTACTGGTTTTGTTTTTAGCAAATTGTATTATGTTGTTGGGCTTATCGGTTTTATCTTGATTCGGATTACTTTCTGTAATGTTGATATTATAAAATTTGGCTTTTGAGCCCTATTGTATGAGGGTATAGTCCCTTTCAAAAAACTATTTTCCAATAATAAGAAAAATAATTATTTTTACATTAGTTATAACTCTAGGTTGGTAATTAACCATAATCTAAAATAACACTAAAATAGCCTTATAGGATTTAACAAGTGAACCACCTAATTAGACTAAGGCCGATCTAAATAGATCTACATTGAACGAGATTGAGTTGAATTAACTCAAAACCTAATGTGCACTTAACATAAGACCTTTATTTGAGAGATAATGATGAATTGACCGATCTAATTGTTTTTATTATATCATTCCCCTTTAATTCAACATTGTCTCAAATGAAGAAGAGAGGTTATTTGAATGCCTCAAAAGTTTTACACTAGTGACTTGGTGAATAAATTTACACTTGCTTCCAATCACAAGCGTAAGAATAAACAAAAGTTCACCAAGAAGCAAAGCAATCAACATGATTCACAAGGGTCATTAAATAAGAAACACTACTCTATTTGTGAAAAAGGGCATGATGTTAAAGATTTTTAGTATAATGGCCTTACCAACAACTCTTCAAGTAAAAAGCCCAATCAACAACAATCAACTAATAACAAACACAAGTCTTATTGATAGAACATTTAGGCAATTAGAAGAATAAACAACACCATGCCAACCTTATCGATTAAGAGGAATATACCCCTAAAAAGGATATCCCTTATGTTGTAGAATAAAAAAGTCAACCTTGCATAACTTTATATGGTATGTGGGCATGTGCATGGAGATTGGGGACAAAAAGTGGCAAAAAGTCTAATTTTTGGCCATTTTGCACATAATGCTAGTGTGTTATGGCTCAATCGCATTATAACGTGACTGTGCAATCAAATGAGTTGTGTTATAATACACATTGGTTATGGACTGGAATTTCCAAGCCATAATGTGCTCATGTTATAATGTTTATGATGTGAGCATCTTTTTACTATATATATTTGAAATTTCACCAAGACAATCCTAGTATGTTATAATGCGAGTGTGTTTTATTTTCTTTGGATTGTAAACCACCCACCCTTTGGCTTGAATATCTAAACCTAAGGATTGGCCTGTCTATTCCATGACTAAATACGTGTTTTCAAAAACATAAGAAACTACAAGGTGTACGCCCTATTTTCGGGTGTTTTATGATAATATTTCAAAAAACTTAACTATGATGTCAAGTTCTATCTTAGATTCGCGCTAATGTATTTATTTTTAAACTCTCAATAGTTTAAAGTTTTCATTCTTAATTTACGGTTAGTAGTGTCATCATTTTTTGGTAAAATACTTGTACTAGCATTTCTACATAACTTTTGATATGCTCATCCAAATTTCAAAAAAACTACATTGACACAACCTATGCTCCATTCTACACACATTTTAAGAAAGGAAATTTTATTTTTAATTATTTTTCTCAAGTGTACATATGATTACATTTCATTTTCAAGATGTTCTCTCCTTGAAAATTAGTAAAAAAATAAGTCATTGATAAATTAGGAAAAATAGTGGGACTTAATATATGATTTTAGCTAATTTTATATCGAAGAGATTTGTAAAATAATTTACCGAACTAAAATAATGGGGGAGGCATACATATGACATAGTTATATTTTGGACACAAAAACATATCCCCTTTATGTGCACACCACATTTCACCCTCGTAGTCTCAACTGTTTTAAAAAAATATAGTAACTTAGAAACTAGATTAAAAGCATAAGATATATTGCACTCCATGAGGCCACATTTCAGGTATTTAATCGAATAGTTTGCAGGCACCAAAAATCCACCATTTTGTATTTTCTTGAAGTTTTATAAAACCTTTTCCCATTATCCATTCTGAGCAAACCATAAATCAATACATTCCAAGAGACTACATTTTGCAGAGAAGTTTTGACAAATAGATCACATATGTTCCATATGCTCCCGCCTAGCATTATTATTGTTGTTATTATTTTAAGGCTTCAATGATACCAATCATATGACAAATAACTGATTTCAATTAAACTTTGGTGGATGCCAATCTCTGTCCATAAGCACCTCTTTTTAATCGATAAATCATTCCAATTGCTCCATATCTCTTCCGTTGATTCTTCAATGTCCTCTTCAGATGGAATAGGAATATGTGATAACAAATTCATACACGTTTCATATAAACATGGGTGAACTTCCCTTGGAAGTATCTGTCCCTCATCTTTATATTTTCCACTACTGGAATTACTTACAAGCTCCGCCAAGCAAGAATATGAGAAATAGCGAACATCTTTGTATTTGAAATATTTTGTAAAAGTACAGTCACGATCACATCATCGATTGCTTTTGAATGCACCAGAGAAGAAATCAACCTCAGAGAAATTTTAGTTTGGAAAAACTCCATAAGAGAATCCATTACATCAACCCGTAAGGTAGGACTTGGAACTAAAGAAACCACGATTTCCCTGAGAAGCCGCAACAACTCCCTGTATTTATTCCACAACCAGTTCCTATATACGTCTTCAGCCTTTTCTCCGTCATCATTATCTACTCCTCCGATTCTCTTCCTCTTCTTATTCAACCTCTGCGAAGCATTTTTCATGACGGAGGTTGCGAGTTCGGTTCTGGGCAGAGGTTATAAAAAGAATGCCTGAAGCATTATTAAGGCTTCTAATCCCTGATCAAAATGTGTCTCATTTTTAAGGCACGAGGAAAGTGGTGAAATAAGAATGGGAGCATTGTTGACATGAGCTCTGGAAGTGAGAAGCTCTTGTCCTAATCCTGGTTATCCTTCTTCTTCTACACACAACTACCAGAACAACCAATTGCATAAACTCCTTTCTTCACACGTTGCAACTATCCATATTACTGCTAAATTTACAACGTTGACTTGGGTTTGCGTGTGGTTGAATCCTCTGGATCTCAAAATGAAGTTCGTGTAAAGCAATTTCAGGGCGGCCATACCCTGCAAAACCCCTGCCACACGCCAGTCAACTGGACCTGGCCCTCACCCAAATGCCTCCAATAAATTCTTCCACCGCCCTCCTTTATTTTCCTCTGCCAAATCAACTAGTTTTTTTTTTTTTTTTTTTTTTATTATAGGCAAATAGTTTTTATGAAAGGGACTATACCCTTGTACAATAGTGGCTCAGAAGCCGGATGTGCCAATGTGAGTAAAAGAACATAAGATCAAAAACAATGAGGACAAAGGCAGGAAGATATCCTACCAATACCAGCACCAAAACCCGCAACACTCAGCGAGTAAACAACAACTAAGCAAAATCAACGTAGATGAAAACTGTTACATCCTTCTTAAGTGCACCGACGCGCACTCCCCCACGGAAACCACGATATGATTTTCTACTTACAGTGCACCAATCCGCATTGTTTCCATCTTCCACATCTAAAACCACTTCTAAATTACCTTTTAACTTGGGTGAATCAAATTTTGAATCCCGCTCCTCCAAAGTTAAAAATGCCATCTTTTCTCTGAACTGACCTTCGTCCTTTTGCCACTATTCACGTTAGCATTTAAAAGCAATTGGTTAGAATCTTTGTTAATGATATTCTGTCGGTTCCCATCCACCATTTCAGTGCAAAATCTGCCGACGCTTTCCTCTTCCTCGGAGCTAGTTTCCCATTCGGAGGATTTGCTATCTTCCTTGTTTGGCGCATGATCAGCTTTTTTTTGGATTTTCCTACTCCTCCTCCGTCGTTTCAGTCTGTCCTACGTGGGCAGAGGGTGCACCTCCTCGCAGCGCTTCGGCCAGACCCAGTTTGGACGGGTCAGTCCCACCATTGTTGCAGTCGCCTTTGTATAGAGGGCAAGGGATCTCGTCGTTGATGACTTGTAGCTTCCGCTCCTCTTCTCTTTTGCTTCTCCTGTCTATTCCTTCCTCTGCCCTTGTTGAACATGTGCACAGTTTGGCGTGAAAGTTAATCTTCCAGCATTTGGGACAGACCAAACCATGGTCATCAGGAATTATGTTTTGCACGAATCGGCCAGTGGGGGAAGACAGTATGATGTTCTTAGGGAGAACAGCCCCCACCTCCATGCTAACACATAACCGTGCTCTTATAAGCCTGCTTCTAGCCTTTGTTGCAAGCTCCATGGAGATTAACTCTCCCATTGATGTGGCTATGCCAAGTAGGAATTCGTCCTCTCAAAATTCCACTAGAAGAGCCACCAAATCAACTAGTTATAGCACCAAACAAAATAACTTCCTAGTTAAATTACATTTTCTTTTATCTACTATGATCGCACGTGAGGTGTGTGATGTTAACGCCGAAAGAGAATTATTGGTGAGTAGAAAAGGAAATTGAAACAGACAATAAAACATTGTGTATCGATAAAAGTTGAGGACGAGTAAAGACAAACCAGGTGGATGGAACAATTTGTCATAAACAATGTCGACGATAGAGCTAGCAGCACCACTAAAAAGACATGTTTGAAGCCACAAATTTGCACAAAGATTGACTTTGTGGTTGACGTAGAGAAACATTTTGTGTTGCAAAAGATCCATAATCAACCTATTATGAGTCAATTTACCAAGTGATCCCAAAAATATGAGTACATTATGTAAACCATGTGTGGCAACTACCCAAAAGGAGTTTATTATAAATCCATCTTTGACTTTCTTTAGGGCGAGGGTATCATGAGCATAGACATGCCAGAGGGGGAGCACATCGTAAAGAGCATGAGCTTTGTTCTACACTCCCTCGCCTTTGCAGCTTGCAGACGCATTTCAATCCACTTCGCCGCTCCACCTCGAACATCTTCTTCTTCTTTACTCTTTCCACAATTGCATGTGCTTTGGTTTGAGGTAGCTTTGGGTTTGAGGTGCAATTGGTCGGTGTATGTTTCATGGGGCTAATGTAGGTAAATATTTGAAAGAATTAAGGTCCTCCATGTTTTGGAGTCCCCTATGCAAACCTTCCTGACATGAACCAACTCTGCCTAGAAATATTCCTTCCTCTTCAATACCCGCAACGTGCACAGAAACATATGCGAGAGGCCCTCCATTCTTTTCTTCAACGATATTGATATTGCTAATATCTCACATGTTGTTGGAACCACTTACACCTAAAGGGCCATGGATTGGGTGAAAATCAATTGCACTTGGAGCAACGGGACCTCTGAAACATTACAAAAACCATCACTTAAATACCCTGTCAAGATTATCTATGTTTTCTCTGTTTGTAGTACTTCCAAATGAAATGAAAATAATCCCAATAATGTCTAGCGAGGGTTTGGTATTCCAAAGAGTGGGAACCAGATCGGTGGTCTCTCTACGAAAACATTACAAAGCCTTAGGCTTTTATTAGGGTTTTGGAAATTTCTTCTAGGGTTTGGAACCATTTTCTTTCTTCTCGACGAATTGAAGAAAAAATAGAATCCATCTAAGAGAGCTATGACTGGGACTAAGCAACTAGGATGGTCGGAGGGGGACTGAGGGGCAAGGATGATGGATCTTTATCTTTGGGCATAAACAACACTAAGATCTTCATAGCACTCGACAAGCCACCGAAAGAAGGGCAGAAGAAGAAGGGAGACAAGTCATCGGATTAGGTCGCCACATAATCCAAGGGTAGGGATAAGTTAGACCGAAACACCATGAACCTCCATAATAGTTTTGGGCTCCCGTGTGTGTCATTATTAAATCTTGGGCTTATGTGGATAGTGACGATGATTACTATGGCAGATTTTTATGTGGAAATGTGTGCCACGTGTATGGTGGAGGAGTATCTACACTTCGTCAACCAACTACTCATGATCGTCAATAGTCTGTCGCTTGTTAGAGAGAGGGGGAATTTTCCCCAATGAATACGCATTTCAACATAATTACAAAATAATGTCCTACATTATAAGTTCAATTCCCAACTTGCCTATGCCGCATGGCAAGAGCCCTTTCCACATCACCCAAAAATTATGCAAGGCTCACATTGTGTTAGACTTTTGTAGCACCTATTCACTGGATAAATTTTAATTTCTAAACCTTATATAAAACCCCTCAAATTAGGGAATTAAATTTGGTGGCCGAATCTTCCCGTCACATGAAATTCCTACAATGATATCACGAGTTATCAATTCAACATTTTTGTTTGGAAAAGAAAAAAACAGAATATCAAAGCTTTTGTATGATCTTCAATTTTAATGTTGGCCCAATTTAATTGTTCTAAGATCTCCCCCGTATTTTTCAAGTAAAGAGTTTAAATATATCCATAAGTCAGTCAAATATAATCTGCTCATACAATCAAATGTTGTGGATGTTGATCTTATCAAGTTAATGCTCTCTACATGTGTATCGTCTTACAAGCTGAAAAATATTGGAATTTTATGCCGAACAATAAAGAGGCAAAAATCCCAAGCATAAAACAAGGGAATTTTATGTTAAACACTTTTGGAACGAATCTACTATCTTTAATAAGACATGAATTTTTTTAATGAAGGAAAACAACTAGGGACCCCACATTTGAGGATTAAATATCATCATTTTTTGAGAAAACTTTATATCCATCTCCTGTAGTTTTTCTACGCAATGTTTTCGTGTTTTTCGTGCATAGCATGGCTTTGTATCTAACTTGCTTTGAAAAAATGTGAACATCGTCAAATCTCTACCTTGCTCTGCATGCAAGATGGAAGCAAAGTATGAAAGACACTGTCAATGACCACATCTACTATCTGTACGTAGTGATTTATCACAAGTAAAGATGGTCGACAATGTAGAGTTTTGAACCGTAAGATGTCTGTCACTTCTCGGTGGGATGGGGATTTCCCTAGTGAATATGCCTTTCGGCGTAAAAACATATGGATACGAAGCTCATAACAGTCTACACCTTACACGAGATGGTTGTGAATCATAAAAACTCAAAACCCAAAGGAAAACACCATACCTATCTAAATTTACAACTTATTTGCATAGATATTTATCGGGCTTGCGAGGAGTGACAGTGTGGTCTTTGCAAAGAGGACGATCCTTTTGAGCATCTCCTCTGTATTTTCTCCCACCATTTTGTACACCACTTGATTTTTGTCCTTCATAAATTAAAAGTTCGGCATCACCTTCACATCCGAGTTTTTCTTCAACACTCTGCACGACA
Source organism: Taxus wallichiana var. yunnanensis (assembly GCA_018340775.1). NCBI lineage: Eukaryota > Viridiplantae > Streptophyta > Pinopsida > Cupressales > Taxaceae > Taxus > Taxus wallichiana. The sequence continues at coordinate 123,120,366 of CM031241.1, read as the reverse complement.
CCAACAACAACTAAAAACTTAAAAACACCCCCAAAACACAAACTTTTACTGATTTGGATTCGGAAACAGGGGAAAAAAATTACTTTGAATTCATCGACATCAACTAAAAGAAATAGAACAGCCGGGTACTTGAGAGGTACCTCCTCGAAGTAACCTTTCATGAATTTAGAGGGCGCACATCACTCCGCAAATAAATGAATCACAATTGGGGGTGTCTGGCAACCCCGGTGATCCGATCGTCATTATGCTTCTCGTAACAGCCGCCAAAGCCAAAGATAATCACCACCCCACTAGCCATGGATCTTCTGTGTGTTGTAATTTATCATATTGGCGACCAATATGCCGAAAGTGATAAACAACTGGAAGCACATGTTCAGCACTCCTCTCAATTGGGGCAGTGCTACTTCTAAGAGATACATCGACATTGATCGCTAAACCACATCAGAAATTAATTAATATTTAATCAAAACATCCTCGTCATAAATGACACAAAAAATGATGCAATCAAACTGCAAATGCATAAGAGATGAAATTATTTCCCACCGTTTGATGGTTGACGATGCAACAATTTGGAATCATTGGATTCTCACAAAGCAAAGTGGTGGGTTGCCCCCTGTGTGTTTATGCATTTCGGCGTAGTAACGTACTAACAATCAGACGTGAAGTGTGTGATGTTAACGCCAAAACAAAAATATTGCTGAGCGGAAAAGGAAAGTGAAATAGAGAACAAAGAACCATGTTTCGATTGAACTTGACAATGAGAAATAAAGGCAAACCATGTGGGAAGAACGAATTGTCGTAAACAATGTTGTCGATAGACCTAATAGCATCATTTACAAAACAAGTTTGAGCCCATAAATTTATGGAAAGTATGTGTTTTTAGTTGATGTAGAGAAAAATGTAATGTTGCAATTGATCCATAATCAACCTATCATGAGTCAATATGGTTAGTTGCTCTTGAAAATAACTCTTCATTCAACTTGCTTAATGCGTAAGTTCTTGAGTTCGTTCTCAGAGTGCAAGCGCCATGACCTGTTTAAATGAAAACACCCCCTTAGAGGACTGTGTTTGTGGACTTCACGCCGCCTCTACCGTAATTTTTGTTGTCACCACACTTCTCGCCGCTCCAGCTCGAACATCTTCTTCTTTGTTTCTCTTTCTGCTTGATATGTGCATGTGCGGGTTTTAGGTGGTTATGGGATATTCAAAAATCGGACGCCTAGAGCTTGCCATTAAACAAGCATTGGATGTGACAGTGCTCAGGTAATTTTCTTTATTTCTTGCTCTTCGATCTCTTTCCCTAAACTAATCATTGGAGTGATATAAATAAGAAAAACAAAACAAAAAATAAAGAAATCGTGTATTTTCCTAGCAAGTATGAGTATTGATAGCAATTGATGATAAGATGGACAACCACAACCTTCAATTTTGAAAGCCCTTTACTCTCCCATTGCCAATTCCATTGGGCATATGATTTCGAGGATCGGTTGATTATGGTTCACTTATGCAACACAAAGTTTTCCTCACGTCGACCAAAAAGTCATCCTTTGTGCAAATTTGTAGGTCAAAAAATGTCTTCTAAATTTTGTTACTGCCTCTATCGTCAACAATGTTTGGGACAAATCATTCCATCCACATCATGTGCCTGTATTTCTTATCGTTGAATCCGATCAAGACATGGTGCTTTGTTGTTTGTTATAATTTTCATTTCCACTTACCGTTATTTCTCTTTCGGGTTAACATTGCTCACCTAGATTGCTAGTTTTTTTGGAATGAGTGCTCAGGAAAAATTGGTTGGTTGGGTCGAAAAATGTCTTTTGAATGTTGCTACTATCTCTATCGTCGACAATGCTTAGGAAAACTCATTTTGGACACATCGTTTTCTGTATTTCTCGTCATTGAATTTGATCGGTACGCGGTGCTTTGTTGTCTATTATAATTTCCATTTCCACTTACCATTATTTCTCTTTCGGCGTTAACATCTCACACCTAGATTGCTAGTTTTTATTTGGAATGAGTACTCAGGAAAAGATCGGCTAGCAAATAACATCACATGCATTATGGGATTTTTTAATACACTCCCAAATACAGGTGGTAAAGCAGTGTGTCCTTCTTTTCGAACGAAGTAGCTTCTTGCTTATCCAACCAAATCATCTTGGTCGTCAGCTGTATTTGTCGGTTTCTCCCATTGTAAACACCTTTCGGTGTAATAATGGTTGGCGATTCCGCTACTTCTTTTCTTAGCCATAACAAAGAATTATTAAATATTATTTTCTCAGCATAATATCTATTGGTGATTCCGCGCTTATTGTAAAAAAACAAACTTCCATATATGTTAACATTTTTTAATCTTCTTTTGAATATTTCTACATCACCAACCGTATAATTTAATAAATGTGTTGACAAATATAAATTCTCATACAAACTTTTACACTTTATTTTCCATATATTTAAAAATAAAAATACTCAAAAACACCCCCAACACACCAAGAAAAAAACATTAAAATAAAAAAAGTGTGCTATGCTTTCAAACACTAACGATGTCAGTATCCTCTGCTCTTGGGCTTGACATGTAACTCAACTTTGTTCTTGACATGTGGCTCTTTGAAGAAGGGAATTCCTGCTGGTGAGAGAGAAGCCATCTGTCCACACATTCCATGTGGAAGTTGTGCCAACACTATGGCAACACTTTTAATGTTTCCCCTTCTGCATATTCGGCCAAGCAGACATCACACTCCGCTACAATATTTGGGTCAGACCTCATTGTGCTTTAGATAATAGAGGGAAGTGCTTCTACAACTTTTTTCTTCAATCCGGTATTTTCTAGCCTTGCAACCCGATAATAATGAAAACCGTGAATTTTCATTACAAAATTTTGTCAACATTCACAATACGAATGTGAATTGGTTTTATAAATTCATAGAATGAGCCCGTCTTTTAGATTCAAGTCATTACATGCATTGTCATTTATATGATACCTTGATTTTCTTATATCCTCTTATAATCTCGTTTATGGTGACAAAATGGACTTATCCCTCAACCGGACCCTGTGTTTCCCAAACAAATGTCAAAAGCCCTGCAATGCATGTTCAGAGTGCAAGTCTGCAAACTCAAATTCCATTTCTTCTTCTTCTTCTGTTTCGATCCCATTCCCTGTAGATAGCAATGTTGTCAAGGAAGAGGAACATGGATTCGAGGATTGGCGGGCATGGGGGACGTCTTCTCAGATCCCTGCAATGGTCGGGAAGATAATCGATTAATGGTCAAGAAAAACTCCGCGCTCACAATAAAAAGAGGTCTGCCAAATCAAAACACTGCTACAAGTCTTTATTGTTGAAATCTTGCATTATGTTTCGAACATGCCCTGATCTCTTAATGTCATGCTTCCTTTCTTACTATTTTTCCTCCCTTTGTCTCTGAATTATTCAAACTCCACTTTTCATGAACGCTTATGTTGAATCTTAAAATGCGTTCTTTACACACATCCATCTCCATTTTTAATGAGTGGATGCGAGAATCGGTATGAAGTGAGGTTTGTTCAATGACATTATGTTGCCTTGTACAAATAATTTATGGTTGCCAAATCTTTAATGCCATAGATGATTGCTTTTGTTTGTATAGAGACTTCATATTCTTCTCGACAACTTCTCGAATAGATTCAAAGGGAAAGTCTTTAATCCAAAGATTTCCAAAGGCAATTGTAATTGCTTAGTTTGGAGATCCTTCGCGCAAGAAATGGCTACGAATGATAAATATCGGTACGTTAAGATGTTGCGGTGTATGTCGATCTCCATTATCTGCTTCCAAATATCATCCGGAAAGGCCGCCATAAGAACATAGAAGATATGAATGTATTCCTTTAAATGAGAAGAAGTCTATAAATGGATTGTTGTGGCTACATCAGATGACCATTTCTAGCCATTTGAAGCTATAGGGCGCTTGGACACTCTGCTATGCTCAGATCGCCAAATCTTCTTTACGCGCAGGTCCAGTCCTTAAGCCGTTGGAAAAAGAGCTTAAAGTCGAACCGGACTTCTATGGCATGATGACACATTAGATGGAAGATAACAATGTGTATAGTTTCAACCACGTGTACGGTAGATGTCAATGCGTACATCGTCGACCAAAAAATCACGCTCGTTCATGTCTTTGTCCGCGTTAGAGCCCCTCGGGCTTTCTAACTTAGAACACGCCTTTCGGCGTAAAAATGTTTTTTGTTTCCTTTTTTTTTTACAGTCAATTTCATATTTAAAAAAAACATTAAGGTATAATTTTTAAAATAAAATTCTATGATGTTTTTTTAGCGTTGACTATTTCAAAATTCTATGACGTTTTTTTTGGCGTAATTAAATTAAGTTCTATAAAATACCTGTTTGTAGTGGTAACTTTGGTGGTCCCGTTATGTCGGGTGTACGTAAATACAAGACTTTTTTATCCCGTATCTTTTCATAAAAAGGTAAACAGAAAAACATTGCTGATACATTAAAATCTAATTATTATCGCTGCAATTCTGCCATTAAATAATTTTTTAAAATTTGAAAAAGGAATTCATATGAGTAATACATACCTTACAAAGAGAGAGAAAAATTCCATTGGAATCGAACTTCCCAACGCCAACATCAATCATACATTCTCAGACATCTTGTTTGACGACATCTTTCTTTCTCAAACCCGCGACAACAAAACCAGGAGGCTTGACAAATCCAGTGGCTCTGCCATGGCAGTCAACCTCTATTTCGGTGTCAATGATGGCATCCACTCCAATGTATTCCACCGCAAACAGCTCAACCAACACCCGGGGAACCGCCGTGACGACGATTTTCCTCCCAAACGATGAAAAAACTCTCCAAACCTCGTCATTTCGATCCTCCACAAAAAATAAGGCAAAACAGCTCTGGCCACACCACCTATCTTAGAAACCCACCTCTCATGGATATATTAATCATCGTCTTCATTACACAGGTAGTGGAAATGAAGGTGTACAGAAACCAGACAACAGGAGGAGGGTTATGTCAGACCTGTGCGGTACAACAACAAGAAACAACAAAACAAATTGTGCCCTCGCAACAATGCGCCGCACAGATCTGAGACAGCCTTTTGCATTTCCCTTCATTTGCTGCTGCATTTCACGTGGATCAGTTCGCTCTTTCAGTCAGATTTCAATGCATCCCATTAAACTACAATCTTTACCGTTCATGTTCTGACCGGTGTCAAAATCAGCCAAGACCCATTCTAACAGGGAACGCCTCTGACATAATTATATACAATCAAGTACCCATAATGACAGATAACAATGCGTACAGTTTCAGCCACGTGTACGGTAGATGTCAATGCGTACATCGTTGACCAAAAAATCATGCTCATTCATGTCTTTGTCCGCGTCAGAGCCCCTCGGGCTTTCTAACTTAGAATACACCTTTCGGTGTAATTATTATTATTTAATCCCTTTTCTTTTTAATAAAATAGTCACGTTTGGAAAGACACGTCATTAGAAGAAGGGGTGAAAATTGGGCATTACAAAATGTATCACCATTCCCAAGTGTTTACATCATTTCTAAGATTCAAACAAAAATTACAATTTTTTTGTCATAATAAAAATAATTGTTTATTAGCGATGAAATTAGAATTTACATGTTATAGATAATCCATATACCACTTAACTCTACTTATTCATATTAATGTTTAAGTTAACAACATTTATTGAACTCTATTTATCCATTATATACACTACTAAAAATAAAGTGATAATAAATCTTGCTCTTTTAAAATTGTCAAATTTTTAGCATAGGCACATCAAATTCCTTGTTGAAGTTCAAATTTTTCTAATTTCTAGAAGAAGTGGCCACTTTTGAGCCCGCTTTAGTCCCCCATTTCCATGCGTCTACCCATGTTGACTTGAGAGCCACCTGACACACGTGTGGAAGAAATGATTGATTCGAAGTGTGGTAACAAAATCACGCACTTACTATTACATTTATACAGCCAAGTATGGTATTTTATATACAGATCTCGCGTAATAAAAGTATTCACTTATGACCCTCGTCATTGTCGTTAGTTTTTATTTTTGCATCATGCTCAGTGAGCTTGAAAGTGGATTTACATTCTCTTTCGAAAAATATTTCGTTTTTTTTGGTTTGGAAAATGATTTTTCTCGGGGGATTCAGCCATGTTACATGCAAAGTTAAATTAGATATAACATATTTTTTTTGCTAGCATTCTATTTTAGATATGGAGAGAGAAATAAATTTTTATTCAACAAGCTCTTTATGGTAAAGGTTTTTTGAGTAGTTAGCAGAGTTTAAGTTATGTCCAATGTTATGATGCAAATATAATAGCTCATGATAAGGTTGTTTTTCAAGAATTTGAGCACGTGGAGTCCCAAATGGATTATTGGAGAAGTGTTGTTGGAATATGCATGTAATTTCTCCCGTATATGAAGTCACAATTTAACAAAGAGAAGTTTATTTAGTTTCATGCAGTCCGTAGCTATTTAGGAGAGTTCAGTTCAATTCTATTTTAGAAATAGATAAAGTCAAAATAAAATAAAGAATTCAGTTTGCAAGAATGCACAATATGCTTTAGAATTAGAGGACAATTGTTTATATATAGAAGCACTCTTTAGAGCTGTTAAGTTTAGTTGAAACTTATTTTTATATAAAGAAGAGCAATTGTAATTGCTGTGTATGCTGATTAAAAATGAATAACAGTGTTGTACATGCACAAGAAGATTGTAATGAACCGAAACTCTGTGACAAAAGAAGAGTTAATTCATTTATGCACAACAGTGCTGTTTTCATTGATTACTTTGTTTTTATCCATGTTTTCTTTATTATTTGTTTGATGTTCAAGTGCCTTGTGTGTTGTCAGCAAAGTGCTTCCTGACTTGCCTTGCCACTGGGTACCATGGGCGATGAGGGTTTTGGGCATCAATGTTCTTGCAGCAAGAGAAGTTTTCTTTGCCCCATTCCCAGCAACTGTCTCCCAGACGAAGTAGTAGTGGCAATTTTGGCCACACGATTCTTGATACTGGTGGATGGGTGGCACGGCCGCATGGCAAGTTTCATCAGCTTACCCTTGCCCTTTCTCTAACCAAACTTAGTAAACAGGAAGATGATAGAGACAAGAAAACACTAACATCTGGGAGCTGGTATGGTAGATCCACCTGGTAGCAATGGCCTGGGGCAAGCTGGAATATTCGTCTGCCACCTTTTAATGCTCTAATAGTCCCTGTTATTTGGTCTTTGGTTGCAGGGTATTCTATGTTTATTCAAAATTGAAAGTTTGAGAATTTCCCAATAATTTTTAAATTATCTTTATTGAATTTTTGGTATGCTATTACCTTTGATGGTTTCTTATATATTATTCTACGTTCAAGTTGTGATTCCGTTCATTTTTGTTTGTATATTTCAATATTACTAGATGCGCATTTTACACATTTAATAAAAGAGGCTTTACAATCCGCCAAAAACAGTGTTTTAAGTTGGAATAAAAGCCTACAATATTTGATATCAATTTTACTTAACATTGCAGGTTTTTGTTAGTTTCAAAGAACCGCGAAGATCTTCTTCAACTCGATAAGGATATCGAGCATCTTTACAGGGATCTAATTTTATCTTTAAATACAACCAATGTTGTTTATAGACCTGTTGAGTTGCCCTACCCAGACCATGCAAGTAAGTCTCAACTATTACATATTCCTTTTGATAAAAGTTTAGTTTTATTATTATATCCTTGAGTAATTCTGGTTGCACAACCAGTTGGAATACAGCATCAGGTGCAAAAAGTTACCGAATATTTGGAGTGTCAAAGTGATAAAGCGGCCAAAGCTGTTATTGTTTATGGCCTTGGAGGGATTGGGAAGACTACTATAACAGATGCTGCATTTGCTAATTTACAAAAAAACCTGGAAGCTGGTTACCGAACTTCTATGATCAAGTTGAATGAAGATTTACATCTTAACCCAAAGATAGAAGAATTGCAAGCTCAGATTTTACATAAATTGACAGGGCAAAAGCATGAGATTACTCACTACAAAATTGGGCAAGATGAGATAAAAAAATGTTTGAAGAAAGGACCTGTGCTCTTATATGTAGACAATGTTCTTAGACGAGAATACCTAGAGCAGATTTTACCAAAGAAACTCGACAGCCCAAAGAAATTCCGGCTGCTTTTGACAGCTCGAAAGAGAGATGTCGTGGAGACTGTGGACAGCTGCGGAATTGAGCAGTGTAAGGTTTATGAAATTGAACTCTTTCTTTCTATGGACGCAAAGATCATAAAATGCACTGATATTATTGAAAAATGCAGCAGCAAAATAGGTATAAGGGCAAAGATCATAAAATGCACGGTTTGAAAGCTTTTAACACGGTTGCAGAAAAATGCAGCGGCATTCCGTTGGTTCTGGAAGTTGTAGGAGGCTATATAAGGAGGGCAAGAAGAGATAACATGGAAGCCCAAGCTATTGAAAGAGTAATCCACGGTTTGGAAAAGGGCGAAGCTTTTAGTGGTGACGCACAAGATACGGGATATGAGTCAAAGCTTCTGTTTGCCTATGACGATCTTATACCAGCTGCTCGAGATGCTTTTCTTGACATTTGTATCTTTTTCTATGGTTGGGATTGGGAGGAAGTTGCTTGTATTGTGGGCGAAGAAGAATTGCGAACTTTGGCAGAGGGAGCGCTGGTGAAAAGAATTGCAGAGAAAGTAAATGTGCATGATGTCCTAGTGGGAATAGGTCGCAACAAAAGCAAAGGCCTCCGAATCACAAGCACAGAGGAACTGTCTTCTGCTCTGCTTCAAAATGTTGATCGAATAAAAGGAATACGGTTAGCGGCCAACAGAATACCATATTCTGAGCTCTCTGCAGAAAAGCTAGACCAGATGCATCACTCCCTTCGTGTTCTTGAGTTGGGTGATTGGACGATCATAAATGGCATATGTAACAACAAATTTCACAGCTTAAGATTTCTTCAAGCTGGAGATGTACCTCATATACCCTTCAATATGGCCTTGCTTAGTGACCTCAAGTACTTCGCCAACGGCTCCGGCAAGCACATCTGTTTCAACACACCATCTCAGGCCAGCCCTATTTCTTTTCCTTCATACATAGCCAAATAGATGACCAATTTTATGCTAAATATTACTCTTAGTATATGTGAAGTACTTTGAAAAATACGATACTTTGTGAAGTAATTGGAGTTTCTGCCAAAAAATAAAAAATTAATTAGATTCAATTTTAAAATAATGAGCTTAAATATGGAAAAAAAAAAGATACGGTAAATTATTTTTTAATAATTTAAGAGGGTAATTCAATAAGAGGTTGATGCAACTGATTTACGCAATTTAGGACAAGAAACATCTTCACGGCAATTCTGTTAGAGATCGCAGACAGTCTGTCTAGCAGCTATATTGGAGGGTTTTATCAAATATTTTGTAATCAACAGACCATTTTGTCAAACAGTTTGCAGACAATGTAGTATTTATTTATTTTAATGAGCAAAACATTTAGTCAAACAGTTCCAGATCCATATAGCAATTGCATTTGAGGATATCGTGAAATAAGCTGACAATCTATAACCGCCGGAAACGCCTTACCAAAAATATCAAACTTTTGGATTTAGGCATTGACTCCCCCATGCTAAAAATCAATAACAAATAATATAAATTTTTAATTTTTGAGACTCGCTTTTAAATTTTTTAATTAAATTAAACTATGTATTTTCGAATTATACAGCCGAACAAACATAAAGGGAAAAAGCGAAATGTTTGTGATTGCTCCGTATCTGGTAACGTTTGATAGTAATTAAAAGGATAGCGGCTGATGCAACACCGAAAATATTTATTTATTATGGGTTAATTATAGAAAAATAAATCTACTTTAAGTAAGAAATTGTTTTGTCTGGGATTATTTATCCTCAATAAAAATCAATTTATCTTCATTCATTCATAAGTAAAAGGTTTTCTAATACACAATTTTAAAATTGCTCAGATATCGTCAGGACTTGCGGTGCTTAAGTTACACGAAAGGAGTTACTGTGAAAGATTTGAAGAAATTCCACAAATCCTGGCCGGGTTGAGCACTTTAAGAAGTTTAGAGTTGCATGGATTTGCTGGTCTGTTTGAGCTGTATGAAGGATTTGGAAATCTAAGCAAACTAGTACACCTAGATTTAAGTCATTGTGGCTTGTTAGAACCCCCAAAGGCTTTGGGTTAGTTATCAATGCAGACCCTGAATTTGAGCGGTTGTAAAGAGCTTAAAGAGTTACCAGAAAGCATTGGAGAACTGGAGCGTTTGGAGATTTTGAGGTTAGAAGGGTGTACCAAGTTGAAGCGCTTACCCTCTAGTTTTGGCGTGCTGAAATCTCTGGCATATCTTTCTCTTAAACACTGCCAAGTTTTGCAAGAGCTTCCCGAAAGTTTTGGAGCATTGAGCTGCCTCCGACATCTTGATTTGTCACATTGCGAGAGCATAAATGAACTTCCTAGCTCCTTTCACAAGCTTTCTTCGTTACGCTTCTTATACTTGATTTGGTGCAACTCTTTATTGTATCTCCCCGATAACTTGGGAAACTTGACGTCCCTGATTGAATTAGAAGTGTATTGTAGAAAACTGGTGAGGCTTCCTAACAGTATAGGACAACTCAAATCCTTGAGAAGCTATATGCTCATGTATCAATGTTTTCAATTGAAACTAATTCCTGAAGAGTTTTGCGATCTCAACCTGGAAACCCTGGAGCTGCCCGATTGCGTTAGCCTAGAGAAGCTTCCGGACAGATTCAAAGAATTTACACGTCTCAAACATTTGAGACTATGTACTTGCCGAAGTTTGGTCAGACTTCCCCAAGGTTTTGGCACTCTTCCAGCTCTAGAGGAGCTAAATTTAAACTCGTGTATTAAATTGCAGGAACTGTGCAGTGACTTTGATTGCCTGTCTTCATTAAAGAAATTGCATCTGAGCAAGTGTCCAGAGCTGAATGGGGTGTGTATGGATAGTGTCATCAAAGTAAGGTCCTTAAATTATGTTGACATCAAAGGAGTTTGCAGTTGAAAGACCGATGGACAGAACTACAACAAGAGAAGGATTGGGAAATCTTTGTAAATACAGAGGAGGTAGGTAATATTTTTATTAGTAAATACAGCTAAATAGTATCGATTGGTAAGTACTGTGTTTAAATTTTATAGAATGACTTAAATGAGAGTAAGTTAATGCAGGATGATGAAGACGGACGCCTGTTGAAAAAGGCCGCATCAATGTTCTTCAATGACGAGTGTATTCTCTTTGACTGTCACGGATGCCAATTCAAGCCGTCCACTCTCCTTCCAAATACCACACTAGTTCTAGTCTTTGAATGGAATATCTCCAGGGATTCATGGAAGCAGTTAATGGAAAATATTGAAGAACTCTTAAAACCCAGTATTTATTCCCATGTAATTTATATTAGAAAAGGCTTTCCTGTATCTGACGCGTCAATTCAAGCATCAATGGAGTCGAAGAAAGGGATTACTTTGGGGTTTCCTTGTGACTACTCTAGAGTAAGTTTGGCTTTTGAGACAATACTTTCTAAAGTCATAGGCCCCTCTTACAGCAACGGAAGTCCCGACTATGCCATAATTACAACTGTGATTGAAAAGGAAGGCGCCAAACAATTCTCAAAATGGGAAAATGTTTCAAGTCTGTTTCATGAGAGGAACTTCAAATCAGAGAATTATGTCCGCATCAAAAGGCTGACAGAAGTTGCACAGAAAAGTAATATTGAATTGTTGAAGTCATTGTTAGTGACACAAGGAAAATATTTTCTCCTCGTCAACAATTCTAAACAGGTAAATGAATTTCTTTTGTTTGCAAATCATTTTTAAACCAATTTTAACTTGAGTGTTATTCGATTAACACATATTTTTCTTTTGTTCCAGGTGAGTATTGAAAGTTTGGAAGGAAAAGTGGTTTTCCTGTTAATCTCAAGGCTTAAGATTTTTCCAATAGAGATTTGTGCTCTGAAAGAAATATACATTAAAACATGCAACAAACAGCAGTTCGAAGTTGTTTGGATGCCGATTGTAGATACTTATCATGATACCTGGGGTCATTACGTAAGAGCTGTTGAATATATGCCATGGCCAGCAATGAGAGATCCTTGGTCCATAGAACCAGCAGTATTGAAGTTTGTCAGAGAGGATTTGGACTTTGAAAACAGTCCATTGCTGGTTTTGGTGGATAAAAAGGGAAGATTTAGCTGTAATCATAACTTCAAACAAGTGGTAGAGAGGTGGGGAGTGGCGTCATATCCATTCACCGTTGAGAAAGTGAACCAACTGAAGAAGGCACAGTTGGATGAATTGAAGGCAAAATCCAGCATCGAAGTTCTTTTTCAGAATTTTGATTGTTTTCAGCAGGTGAGAATTTAGGTTTGAATTTTGTAAATGCTTCAAAAAAATACTAGTATGCCTTCTCATTACTGTTGTATAATATTGTATGTTATTGCGACAGGTAAAAGAGATGATGCTTCAAGGACAACATATATGCTTATATGGTGGAGATACACTACAAGTTTTAGATTTTGCACCCATGGTAAGTTCATCTGGGTTCAGTGCTATTGTTCAGATCATTTATGTAGGGAGGAGATATGCTGAAGCAGATAATTTAAGTATTGAGGAAACAATGCATGAGAGGAATAGACAAAGCATGCAGTGGTTGAGCTTATCCTACATGGATGCCTGGAAATTCTGGCAACATATTGAATATTTAGTGGAGGAACTGGTAAGTGCAGATGAGCATGAAGACTTGGTAAAATACAGGGTATCATTGGGCATTGTTTCACTTAACAACAGATCAAGGAGAGGGGTGTGGATGACACTGGTGGATGAAAGTGGGGAGGTGATGATTGACAGAGAGAGAATATTGCACCCCTTGCATAAGGGCCAAGAGTGCAGGATGGACATGCTCATCCAAGGAATTAGCTGTGGAGAGGTGGAGGACTTGTTAAAAAGAGATTTGAAGATGGTCTGTTTCCCCAAGAGCACCATGCCCACCACTCTTTGCTACCATTTAAGAAATCTATAATTTTTGAATGGGGAGTAATTTGCGATATGTGTGGGGAAATTATCAAGTTATCTTTCTATATGACATGCACAGCATGTCCTTTTGACCTCTGCCCCAAATGTTACGATCTATCATCTGGACTAGTAAACCAAGAAATGAAGAAAAGTAGGATCTGAGTGACACAGCAAAAGCAGAATCCGAGTGACACAGTAATGGACACCAATGACTAGTTGAAATGCCAAAGCAATGAGATGGTGATTTTGGTAAAGGGCCATGCATGATTATTGCAGTAGTGAGGAGAAATGGTTTGCAATAATAAGGCAAATGAGAAACAATAGACTGGGATATATATAAAACAGTATACAAATAGCAGGAGCATTTAGAAGAGCATCCACGTTTGTTATAATGTTTGGAGTGTTTTGATTAGATTTGTTCATTTTAAGATAATGGTGCTCTTTTCTTTTTTAAATGAGTTTTTATGATTAAAATTATTTATTTAATCCAAAAATATAAATATTAGTAGACATGAGAAGTTATTGAAATTCTAATCAATGGTTTCTATATTTAGAAGTTTTAATTAGAAAGTAGATTATTAATAATAATTTGAGGAGTGAAATTTCAGTACGTGTTTTTTTGTTTGATCTCGTTTATTAAAATTTTAATAAAATATCAATTATGAACGGGATACATTCAAGTTTGAATTTGTAAATGATTAATTTATTTTATAACCTCAAATTTTGTGAAAATGAATTAATGTATAAATAAATTATTAATGATATGGTAATGGCCACCTCCAATACAATAATCTAGTAGTAAGTGTGTATAATCATAGTAATTTTCAATAATAAGGCAAATGTGAAACAATAGAAAAGATTAAGTCTATGGGATGTAGAAAACAATATACAAGTATTTAGTAAATGATTGTTGTACATTATAATATTATTTGTAATGCAATGTTTCAATTAGGATTTTTCGTGAAAAACAATTTAAGGTGCTTGTGTTTTTATTTATTTTAAATATGGACTGCAATTTTTTTAATCTAAAACACAATTATAAAAGTAGATTTCAGCAAGGCCGGAAAATTCCAAGTTTGCACTAAAATTCTTTACGCTACTGAGGTCTATTACGCAACATGTTGGTGTCCATCTTGGGCTTCCTTTAAAAAGCTAGCTAAACTCTTGTGGGATTTTCTTTGGTCTAGCTTTAAACAGGGTGGTTTTCATAGAGTTGCTCGAGAGGTTTGCACCCTTCCTGGGAATAGGGTGATATGGGGGTTGTTCATATCTATAGGTAGAGTATTTCTCTATACACTAAGTGGGTTGTGTTGATGCGTAATCACAACACCCTTGAATGTTTGCAACTCGATGGGTTGAGACTCTTAGTGTGATTGCATAACATGAAGCTTTTCCCAAAGTGTGGGACTTTGCAATTGGGAAAGCTCTCCGGATGAAGGTTGGTTCCTATTCCTTTGTTCAGATGCACACATTCAAATTGTAGAGGATCTACTCTAAAATATACTCTAACTTGCCAAGGAGATAGGGTTAAGAAGATGCAAGAAAATAAACCTAAACTAACAAAGGTGATGCACCAAAGGAATGTTGAACACTTGCTTTGCCATTAAACACAAACCATTGAAATGTAATACAACCACCATACACAGATAACTGAGATTGCAATGAGAGATCAAAGAGGCGCAATGAACACAAGAGAGGGTTGAAAATCATCCACAGACATGTATTATTGCTCCACAAATTTGATACAATACACTATAATGGCCAAGAGGCAAGATTTGCATTACAATTTTGATGGGAGGTTTTAACTCCACAAATCCAATTACAGAAAAGAGAAGAAGGGAGGGTGCAAAGATAAATTGTCCAACCTTTTGAAAAATGACCCTCCTTATAATATATGGGAAGAATGAGAGAAGGGGAGAGAGGAATTTGAAATCCTAATCCAACCACCCTAGAATGCATTGAATTCACCTGCAACAATGATGGGTGCCACCAGTAAAACCCATGCCTCCATGTACTCTTTCTTGTTGGGAAAGAAAGGAAGCCCATACCTCATTACTGTGGTAGGTGAGAAACCTAGGACACCCTCTAAAATGACTAACTATATTTCTCAATTTGAAGAACTTAGTCCCACTCAAATTAAGGTAATTAGTCGTAAGCTTTCCAAAAAGTCCTTTCTTGTGCAAATCCGAACTCCTAGTAAAAAGTTATGGCCATCGAAAGTAGGGGTGGTGAACTATTGATCTTCTTCTTTGAAGTCTGAAATTCATGCAACCTCGAAACCCCAAAATTCGGACTTTCAGACATTTTGAGTTTGGAGGTTGAGTCACTATTCATCCGCCAACTTTGCTTGAGAGTTTAGAAACTCGAAAGCCAAAAGTTTGAAAGTTTGAAATTTTGGACATTGAGTTGTGATTTTTTTGTTTCGGGACTCCAAACTTCTGAAACTCTGAAAGTCTGAAGTTTGAAATTTCAAACTTTCGGACTTTAGAGTTTCAGACATTTTCTTGTGTTTTTCCATTTTTCTTGTCGAAGACTCTGAAAATCCAAGTCGAAACCCCGAACCAAAGTAAGAAATTTCAGACTTTACGATTTCAGAATTTGCCAATCACTTTTCTCCCTCCGAAATCTTTGAAACCCCGAAAGTCTGAAATTTTGGACTTTCAGAGTTTGAGATTTTGAACTTACCTAATCCCTTTTTGCCCTCTGAAATCTCTAAAACCCGAAACTCAAAAGTCTGAAATTTTGGACTTTCGGAGTTCAGGATTTTAGAAATTTTCCTATCTATTTTTTCCCTTTGAAATCTACGAAACCTAAAAGTTTGAAACTTGACACTTTTAGATTTTAGACTTTTTCCTTTTCGTATTTTTTCTTGTTTTAGAACTGCTTTGTCTACGAAATGCCAAAAATACGAAGTCAAAACTTCAAGCCTTTCTTCATTCTTTTCCCTTGAGCTCGATCTCCTTTAACATTCCCTCATCCATTCCTTTTCGACCTTGCATTGCCATTTATGATCCTACTGCAACCTGAATTTGAAATCGAATGTGAGCTCACAAGACTGAACCACCCTCTCCATTTTCTCCTGTCTGAGTCGTGTTGTCCAATTTTTCTTGAGGGAAAAATTGGATATGATTTGTTCGTGTATCTAGGGAAACCAAGCTTGACATATTTTGTTACGACATTGTATTTATTTAGGAGCACCATATGGTAAAAAATGATGGAAAAACATAGGTTTTCATACTTTGCTAATTACTAAAGTTCTAGTAAAAATACCTAGCACCTTTGTGGTTAAAAGCATTTGGAAAGCCTTTGAGATGGTTAAACCTTTAATGCGGTGGGTTGGTGATGGATTTAGAATAGGTCTCTCTTTCAACGAGCATAATTTATGGTGGTCACCCATTTTCTCTCTAGATGATCTCCCATTGGCAGAAAATCCCAACATCAAAGTAGTGCAATTATCTCTCAAAGGCATCTCCACTATCCGGAATTTGGTTTCCTTCCAGATCTGGATTCCTTGGCTGACACTGAAACATAAGTACAACCTTCCTAATTTTGATTTTCCTTTAATTTTATCAATTCTTTGTTTTTTCCTAATGTTATATCACACAAACCGGGCCTTCAAGCTTTTGAGGCTTGGTCGAAAGATTGGTGATGGAATGTGGACATCCCGCTATTACGTGTAAAATTTTTGAGTTATCTCATACCTCGTTTGCATTAGATAAAATCAATTCCGGATGGTCATTGCATTCCTCTCATGTCACCTTGTTAAAGCATTTCAATGAGCTTGGAACCCCTCTTTGATCCGAAGCTCAATTTTTTTCATTGGTGTTTGATTTATCGGGGCTTCCTCCGGGGAAAATATTATGTCATATTGGCATCCCTAACCTTGTTTGTAGTAGCTGTTGTGGTTTCTCGAATTCCTTCAAACATGTCTTCTAGTATTTCCCTCATGCTCAACATGCTTGGCTTTTGATTCACTCCCTCTTTCGGCCATTTCATCCCGAGTTTTGTGATTAGAAAGTTGCTTTGTTTGTTGTCCTAATGTTATATCACACAAAGCCCTGGGCCTCAAGCACCCAGGCTTGGTCGAAAGATTGGTGATGGAATGTGGACATCCCGTTATTACGATAAATTTTTTGAGTTATCTCATACCTCGTTTGCATTAGATAAAATCAATTCCAGATGGTCATTGCATTCCTCTCATGTCACCTTGTTAAAGCATTTCCAATGAGCTTGGAACCCCCTCTTTGATCCGAAGCTCAATTTTTTTCTGTGGTGTTTGATTTATCAGGGGCTTCCTCTAGGGAAAATATTAAGTCATATTGGCATCCCTAACCTTGTTTGTAGCTTGTTGTGGTTTCTCGGTTCCTTCAAACATGTCTTCTAGTATTTCCCTCATGCTCAACATGCTTGGCTTTTGATTCACTCCCTCTTTCAGCCATTTCATCTTGAGTTTTGTGATTAGAAAGTTGCTTTGTTTGTTGAACATGCTAATTGGCCCTCCTACATTGCTTCCCTTTTGGTAGTTTTTTCATTTTGTTATTTTTTTGCAACTATGGAAAGCTAGAAATACTACCTTATTTCAACATCGTACTCTTTCTGCAGAGCTAAACATTAACAAAAAGATACAATCTTGTCTTCTATTCATATGTAGATCCAGGGCACAAGCGCGAGAAGGTGGTGGGTGTTTTCTCATCTCCAGTAATTTGCTTGATCACTAGGGCAATGCACCTTGTACAATGATCTCGGTTCCTCTGGATGATGATGATCGCGCCCGCTTTACCTCGGTCACCTCCTGACGTCATGGACAATCCGTAGTCAATCCTAAAGCACTGGTCATCTTTGTCGCTAGCTTGCCCGGGGACCTCTTCTTTCGGTCTGGCTCAAGCTCGGCGATGTGTAGCAACGCGGTGGTTTGATCTTCCAATTGGGGCTCTTTTCTTAGCGGGGCTTCCTAGTTTTGTGGCTTCTTTGTAGAAACCTAAAATATGCTTACACTTAGCATTTCCTCCAATTCAATCGATTAACGACACTTTGTCAATTAGATGCTCTTCGCTTCATTCTAGGATGCCCATTTACGACACCTTTTTAGTCGTATTATTCTTATAATCATCTAATTGGGCTAATATCTCTCTTATTAGCTAAAAATTTCTTCTTTCGACCTTTCAAAACCTCCCTAGTTCTCTCTGAACCACTTATGTATGCTTCCTAGGTTATCTATCAGTCATAAATGATTAACTAGACCCTCCCAACTCTTAGTGAGTCTCAAATCAGTTGCTAATCAAGTTTAACTAGCCTAATCCTAGCTTAACTAGTTTAAAGCATGTTTACTTAGCTCCTAATCCTAAAGTGCTTTTTAGACTTTAGTCCCACATGCACCCAAATTCCAAACTCTCCCAAGTGGAAAACTATAAATACAAGGCTAAGCCTTCCCATTCAACCTTACACCTTCACACTTATGATATTTTATTAACACTAAGAACACCTATCTTTGGGATTCTATTTGTATTAGCTTTAAGTGATTAGACATTTTATCTTAAGGTTACCCCTCCATTGTTGAGCTAATATCCTCCATTTGCATCCATAATCCAAGTTTAAGTAATATTGAAAGAACCATTGGCCTTGAAGCCATTAATGTTGAGATTCCATGCTTGAAAGCTTGAGAACCATAAAAACAACTAATCAAAGCTTTGATTGCTAAGTTGATCTTCTTAGGTTTAATGTTTAATTAGTGATCTAAAGAGTAGAGAGTAGTTTTATTAGGTTAGTTTAGAGTTAATCTAATTTATACAATGATAGATGTTAGTCTTGTTTATCTCTTATCATGATGGTTTAGTGTAGATTAGAGTCATGCTTTGAGGTTATATGTTTTAGCTTCATTTCCATAACATATCTAATTTATTCATGAACACATTTGGCACACCCGGTGGGACACTTAGTCCATCCTCCATTAATGGAGGTATTTTAAGCTTTTTAAAGTTCACTTTCATGTTTTCTAGGAGAAATAGCTTGTTATTTACTTGATTTCATTTTTTAAATGAGCTAAATCATCCTTGTTCATATTTGTTTTGTGGGTTTGAACTAGAAAAAGGCTTCTTTGACTAACAACTAACCTATTTACTTGTTGAAAATTTCAAATTCTGTGATTTTTATAGGTTTTACAGGGGCTGCGAGTACATGTCCTGGATTGGCACGTTTTTCATCGAAACAGGCGCATATCCGTCGAATTGGGTGCGTATCCATCAAAACAAGCACGTTTCCATTACAATAGGTATGTATTCATTGAAAAAGGCGTGTATTCGTAACTATTACTATGTTTTTTGCACTGGGGTACGTATCTATCGATTTGGTCGTGTAAACGTCGAGATAGGTGCATTTTCGTCGAAACAAGCACATATCTATTGAAACAGGCGCATATTCGTCATTCTAGGAACGTATCCGTCACTGTTAATATTTACTTTTTGCACCTTTGGTGTGTGTATCCATCGAATCAAAAGGTGCGTATCAGGTGAAACACGTGTGTACATGTCATTATTGGGCGCGTATGCTTCAAATAGTGTTCATTACCAATCTTTCGGAGGCCATAAATTTTGCTCCCGAACTCGAAAATGTTTTCTCTGAACTCCAAACGACTCTATTTTTGTTACGTTAAAAAGGTATTGAAGTGAACTACGCAATGGAAACATAAAATTAGGATTTTGAACTAACTGAAAATTAATGGTTTACATTATTAGATAAATATTCATTTTCTAACGTATCTTAAATTTTGAAAAATTGTTTTCTTGGCCTTTCTAACACTTTGAAATGTTTTGTGACACTAACAGTGGTTTACAAGGTTCTTTTCCATTGTATTTTTCATACTAACTAGGTTAAAATGTTTGCATCTTTATTTGTGATAGTTTAAAACATGTATGATCTTCCCTTGCGTCTTTCCAGGGTGATCTTTGGAATAAAAACATCTCAATACTTACTTCATAATTACAAAAATGATTCAATTAACTTTCAAATTTTGTTAAAAAGAACTTCTTTTAGCATTTTAGTTTAGAATTTTCCATTTCTTATAAAATTTGAGTGAGATACCTTGTTGTGTATGCTCTTTCCTCGCATCAATTAGCTTTCAAATTTGGTTAAAAGGAACTTCTTTTAGCATTTTAGTTAAGAATTTTCAATTTCTTATAAAATTTGAGTGAGATACATTGTTGTGTATGCTCTTTCCTTGCATCTTAGAATGATCTGGGAATCAAAAGCAACAACTTATCTCCTTTATATGACATATTGGAAAATTACTAATCTTGGTATATAGGACCAAAATTACATGTCAAAAAAAGGAGTAAAAAATGCAACCCTCTAAAACACGTGTTTTCATACAAGTTGCCAAATGGTGTGCTACTTAAAACCAAATTAAGTTAAGATAAATAGAAAACACACCACTTTCATCACACTATATTGTAGGTTTTGGAAAAAGGTATGTCCCTATCTTCTCACAGATAACATAACCCATTTTCCATAACACATTAAGCTACAACAATGGGGGTGGTTCTAGGAACCTTAAAGTAATCCACCGCTAAGTAACCTTGTGGTGAAACAGAAACACTCCGCTTACCCACTTGACCAGTTTTACACGTGAGTTAGACTAAAAGTTGTCCATATCACGACCCCGGTGATGCTACAAATATATTGCTACAACTAAATTAAGTTAAGATAAATAGAAAACACACCAATTTCATCACACTATATTGTAGGTTTTGGAAAAGGTACGTCCCTATCTTCTCAATCGTAACATAACCCCTTTTCCATAACACCTTAAGCTATAACAATGGGGGTGGTTCTAGGAACCCTAAAGTAATCCACCGCTAAATAACCTCGTGGCTGAAACGAGAAAACACTCGCTTACCCACTTGACTAGTTTTACACTGTGAGTTAGATTCAAAGTTGTTCGTATCACGACCCCGGTGATGCTACTGACTATATGCACTAGTTGCTTAATATATCGAAGGGGGTAAAGTAAAGTTGAGATCTTTGCCAAATTAATCGGTGTGAATTTTTGGGTAAATTGAGCTCTCTCTGAACAGACAACTTGTGACACGTAGTTTAGAAAACTTATTAAGGAGGTGATTCTATCTTGGAGCTCACTTTACTAGTCTATTATCGCGTCAAGCCATCATGAAGCGGTGAATTACTTGGATTTTGAGCGTTGTTTTTGAACAAGGAAAAATCCCACAAAATTTATAACTAAATGCCTTTTTTAATGACCCCTAATAACGCCCATGTGAGACCCAAGAACAACCTTGGTTTAGTTAGAAAAATTATGGAATATTTTTTTTTGAAAAGTGTGCCCACATACTAGGCTTCAAAACTACAGTTGTCACAATAATGTTTCAAGGAAAATTATATTTAATAAATAAAATTTTCCTGTTATAATAAATATTAAACCCACATTACAATTTAATGAGTGTAATTAGTCCAAGCATAGTTAAATTTCCCCTAAGTGTTAATTTAATAAATAATTAAATTAACACTATAGTTAAATATTCCCTAATTAAATTTAGAGGGTTAAAGGGGCCAAAATAAATTAAATACCCAAGGTATTTAATTC
Organism: Taxus wallichiana var. yunnanensis; assembly: GCA_018340775.1. Taxonomy (NCBI): domain Eukaryota; kingdom Viridiplantae; phylum Streptophyta; class Pinopsida; order Cupressales; family Taxaceae; genus Taxus; species Taxus wallichiana. The sequence continues at coordinate 123,098,723 of CM031241.1, read as the reverse complement.
CACAAGGTCTAAACAATAAACAAGGTCCCCATTTACATGGGGTTAGAAAAAAACATTCCCTTACCCCATAAGGTGACCCCTTAAAAAGTCAACCCATGTTTTTGAAAAAAAAAAAAAAAAAAAAAAAAGGTAATTTCCCACTCACCCACTCTCCTCCTACTTTTGTAAGGATGAATCTCATCCATAGGATGGATTCAATCTCGGCCCTTGATTTGGGAAAAGGGTAACTATTGTCCAAAATAAGCTCATACTTATTTTGGTCAACTAACCCCCTTTTCCCCCACTTTTGTGCTTCATTCTGATTTTTTTCATATTTTAAGTACTTAAGGTTTCTTGAAAATATTTCCATCAGATAGGAAATTTCTTCCCCTTTCCAAAATATAAAGAAGTCCTCCTAACTCCTCATATTTTTCAAGTTACGGCCCTGGAAGGATCTTTTTGCTAAATGTGGGCCTAGGGAAAACTTTTCACTGGGAAGATTGACTTGCGACACTGGGATATATTTTGGCGCTTTGCACTTTTTGTAAAAATATGCAATTTACATTTGTGGGACCGTGATCTGAGAGGATCTTTGTGCCAAATAAAGAAAATATGCCTAAGGCCCGCAAGGGACACGTGGCCAAGTTTTCAAGTCAAGCGGGAAGGCGGGTCACTCAAGGCACTTTGGATTTTTGACTTTTTTGTTGAAAAAAGTAAAGGTTTAAAAATAATTCACATCTCCACCGGCACCCAACAAAGCCATGTCTCAGGCGAAAAGTTACAAGCGGGGAGGCGGGCCGTTTGGGAAACTTTGGAATTTTTGCAAATTTTACAAAAAAGTGTAGTTTGTACATGCAGCCCGTGAACTGCGGAAGTGTTTTGCCAAAAGTAAGGTAGAGATGCTACAGGGGCCACGGAGGAATTTGTACAAAATTGAATTTTCGAGCATGCAGCGTTTTTCGCCAAAAGAGAATATTCGAGCCAGCAGAGTTGTATGAGTCTTCGTGTTTTTTGCATTTTTCGCAAAATGCACAATTTGTTTTATTCGAGGCCTAGGGAACCACTCTCAGTAAAGATTGCATTTTCACCTTTTTACATAGTATCAATGCAAAATATTCGAGATGGCCATATCGTTTGATTGGGAGCTCGAATTTGAGCAAGAGAAGACTTTTGGAAAGTGCTCGAATTCCTCTACGCCATGGAAGCATAAGATATTATTTTCATCGAGACTTAGGTGGGTGAAAAAAATCAAAAAACATCTTTCACGCCATTAATACATGATCGATTGCTTCAACTACCTAGGTTTTATCTCGATCGGCCATTATTCCTTCTCCAACACGCCAAACAAACATGGAGAATCATACTTGATGATTACGGGAAGATTTGCATGGATTGATTGTTGGTGGTTGAGTTTTCAAATCATGTTTTCCCCTTTTCTCTGTAAGGTCATTTTCTTTCCTCTTGCCCATTAATGATGTCTTTGTGAAAACTTTTAGATCAACACAATCGATTCATGATGTGTTTTGTTCATCCTTGGCTTATTTTAACATTTCTTCTTGTCTCGATTGTTACGAGGTATTTTGTGCATATTTTTCGATGACTATTGCGGGTTCTGAGTAAATCTAAATGAAACTCTACATCGAAAACTAGAAATTAATCTACTTCATTTGCAAAGTAGAGGGTAATTTAAATTTTTAAGTTCATTCCATTCCAACTTTAATATGTTTAACTTTCCTACAACAATGCAAGGAAAAGCAAGAAGGTAGTCCAACTTTTCAAAACATGCCTTTCAAATAACACAATGAAATGTAATATTTCTTAACACAAACTTTTCCAACCTTCCAACAGAGATTTTACAACAATATTTCCAACAACAGATTATAAAACAAGAGCAACACCATTTTGTGGAAAATAAATCAACTTCAATAAAATGAAATAATTCCTTTTACAACTCCTTTCTGTCCACCCAAAAAAAAACAACTTACATAATAGATATTTCCTTTTTTTCTCATTCAAATATGACTTTCATGTCCAAAATTAAAATAACTTTTCACCACAATTGTATTACAATGTCATCTACTTAAAGTGGGAAATTTTACAATAAGGACAAACTAAAGAAAACTTCGAAGTTGGTCTTCATATATAGCTCCAAGATCAGCAACAAGAGAGATCCACCATGCTTCATTTGGTGACAAAAAAAAAGGGAGAGAGGCAAAAATCTCCACCCAACCAAGAATTCAAATGAGGAGGAGAATCCATCCTCCTCATTGGCCCCCGAGCCCCAACCACATTACAATGAAAGATGGATCTAACTCATGGAAACAAACAAGCTTCCACATAACAATACAAGCTTTTAAAATCATACCAAAGTCCAAATAATGCAGCTACAACCACAAGAAGGAAAGCAACAAAATACACAAGGCTTCAACATGCAAAATCCCAAGGATTAAGATCTATGGGGAAGCCACTTATACCTCCCAATGGGAAATGGGTGTCCACCTAAAAACCCTCCAATAAATCATCTCAAAACCCCAACATACTCTTATTCCTCCCTCAAGTAACTCTTATGTCTCCCACATTCTCTTATGCCTCACTACAAATCTCTTATGACTCCCTCATAAAATAGACCAAGTAAGAAATGCAAGCAATTTATTGTCCAAGGTGGAACACCCATCTCAACTCCCTCGAAAACATGGAAATAACTCTTATGCCTCTGTACATGAAATATCCCCATAGTCTCCTCCCACACCACACTTAAGCAATCTACCCAACCAACCAAAAACATACCAAAACACTCAAAAACACTCACATATACATAATACAAAAAAGAAAACATTTTACAAGAGTAAAACTCCTACCTCTCCATGGTAGAGCTTGATACAAGAGTTCCACACAATTTTTTTCATGTCCAAACAATCACCAAAAGCTCCAATAAATCCACAAGCATTCCAAAATCCTTTAATTCTCCAAAATTACAAGAGCACAAATAAAATGAAGTAACCCCAAACAAGGAAAAGAACTCAAATAAATAGAAAAGGGAGAGCGGAGGGTGAGGTGGATCCATGTAGGATGCCACATCACTCATCCTCAACTCCACCTCACAAGTCAAACTTCAAACTCCAAAGTAAAATTAATAAGTGGGTGAAGAAATGCCATTTTACTTACACAATCCAAGCCTACACCCCTTAAGGACTAAAAGTAATAACATGTAAGAAGGTGAAATAAACGCTTACAATTTATCTTCCCAAAATACATAATGGGGCCTAATTTTGACCCCCCAATGCATAGGTAGGGTTGGTGTAGCAATTTAAGAGGTGTGGGACAAGTTTAACTTGTCCCACAAGCCTCAATATTTAACCTTGATGACAAATCTGAATTTCTAAGGGAAGGTGGTGTTTCACACTCAAGGTTACTTACACACACTTACAACACATAAACCAAGAGCTATCAACTCTAATAAATGCATTTGTTTGACCCTTTTATAATTTAGTTTAGTAAAGTAATTTATTTACTAATCTGGACATAAATCAAGTAATTAATAAAAGGAGAATACATCACTAAAAATCACATAGTAAAATTAAATAAAGGAAACTAAATGAAAGAAGTAACACATAACTCCTTAGTCACAATTTAAGGTGATTCCCCCATGGGAACCCCTAACAACAATTCAAACACACACACATAACAAAATACATGTTGCCATGGTGACCCTTGTTGAATTCATTTAGGATTCCAATGTGGTTGGTCTCCAATCCCCGATGTTTGTTGTGACATGTTTAGATGCAAAACACATAACACCTCCTTTGGCCTCGTGGCTGCATCAAAACATCCAAAATAAATATACAATATAACTCCAAAATCATCTATATATGAATAAAAAAATCATCTAGACAACTAACGATATCATTTATAATTCATCAATAACCATATGATCATAAGATTAGTTTAATTATCTAGGCCTACTCAATATGACGAAATATCACACGTCGAAAAATAAAATAAATAAATAAATATGTATATAACCATGTCAATCAAAGCATACAAACATCAAGTATAAAATGTCTCTAATAATCCACATGCATCATATATGAATCGAAATCAACAATAGTCCATGATCTCTAACATCTAACATCATGCCAAATCAAAAGCTACAATAATATCCATAAGTATAGTCAACAGTATAATAATCAATAACAAAAAGGTGTCGAAGGGAAGTGGGCACTACATCCCCCTCCCCTTAGACTTGACTTCCCTCTGGAAGTCACTTGAGCAGTGTGAGGCGAACTCGTAGAAAAGTAGTATCCTTCCATATAGCCATAGTCTCATCATATCTGTCCCACTGCACTCAAACCTGGTCAATCTCTCTGCCTCGAAGGCCTAGGGTCCTGTGCTCTAAAATGTGGATGGGCTCTACCATCACCTACCCTTGATCCTTCACCTGCAATGAGGTCCAATCCAACACATGAGAAGGGTATGAAATATATCTCCTAAGTCTTGAAACATGAAACACATCATGGATGTGAGACAAGCTAGGTGGGACCACTAGACGGTAGGACAAATGAACGATACACTCCAAGATCTCAAAGGGACCCACGAATCTAGGAACTAACTTAGACTCTTTTTCTCGTAGCAGATATGGATCTTATGTGGATTTAAACAAAGGACCACCTTCATGCCCACATCAAAAATACGATCGTCTATCTTTGATCTCGCATAATTCTTCTTCCCGTCTATGCCTCATGTAGTCTCTGTCCGATCATAACCACCGCTACTCCATGTCCTGTAATAAAGCTTTCCTAAGAGAAAACTTTGTCCTCTAACCTAGAGGTGTTCGCACTCTCCGCCATATAGTGTCTGAAAAGGATCCATGCCTATGAAACTCGAAAACTATTATTGTAGGCAAACTCCACGAAGTACAAATACTTGTCCCATATCGTGATGATCCATAACATACATCCTAAGCATATCCTCTAAGATTTGATTCACCCACTCAATCTATCCATCTGTCTCAGGGTGATATGATGTGCTGAAATTGATCTTTGTACCAAGAGCATGCTGCATGGTAGTCCAAAAGTGGGAAGTATACAAAGGATTCGAGTCATAAATAATCTTCGTGGAATCCCGTATAATCTGACAATCTCATATAGATATACCCATGCCACTGCACTAGCTATATAAGTGGTCTTAACCAGAGAAAAATGATCCACTTTCTTCAATTTATCCACCGTGACCATGATGGCGTCGTGGTGGTATCTAGACGTCGATAGCCCAATAACGAAGTCCATGAAAATGGTTCCCATTTCCATTCCGGTATAGCATGTGGAAAGAGAAGGCTAGTTGGATGTTGATGCTTAGCCTTCACCTGCTGACACTCTAAATAGTGTCACACAAATTGAGCCATATCTCTCTGAAGTCCCCTCCAATGATACAAATGTCTCAAAGTGGCGTGCATCTTCTTCACCCCAGGATGGGCTGAATAGGGTACACGATGTGCCGCTGTCAAAATGTCCTACCTCAAGCCTCCATATCTGGAAACATAAAAATGGCCTCTATGCCTGAGAAGGCCATCTGCCTCTAATGAAAAACCATCAAACTTCCCTTCAAGGGGTATCTGTGACTTGATCTCTGCTCTAGTTGCAATGTATCTGTTATGCCGTGAAGAAGCCTTTGTAGAATCTGCTCAGTAAATTTTTTTCCCACTAAAGTGGCCATAACCACATGTCTTCGTCTACTAAGAGCATCCACAACCACATTCTCCTTCCCCTTTACATGCTCTATCTTCATATCGTACTCATAAAGCAACTCCATCCAAAGGTGACAAGCATTGAAATTGGTCTGCGTGAAGAGGTGGCGAAGATGTTAGGAAATAAGAGATAAAATATGCGGAATAATCCCTTACAGAATCGCAACAGTAGAAACTAATATGCAGAAAATATTACAGATCTCAAATAAAAGTGCAGAATAAATAACACAACACAGAGAGATAATATTTAACGTGGTTCACCCAATTTGGGCTACGTCCACTAAGAATCACTTGCTCAGATTTTATTACAAGCCTCCACTCTCTCAATACAATACCCAGATCCATATGGAGCTATGCTCAACAAACTCTACTGAAATTCACACACTGAATTCAAAGAACATCGTAATACATTTACTTGTCTCTATCATATGCATAAGACCATATAAATAGACAACTTCTTAAGCGAGTTTTACAAAACCATGAGTATCAAACAATGGGCAAAAACAAAACCATCCCATAAACCTATGGGTAGCCGAAGAGGTAGTTTTACAAAACAATGGGTACCGAAAAACCATGGGCCTAAAAACAGCCCATAACGGTTACCCATTACCCACGGCTTGATAAACCACCCATGAAAATTTGCTTGGGGCTTTGACCGAACCCCCTTTGATCGGGGGCTTCACCCCCGAACCCCCGACCCACTCACCACCAAAGCGGGACATTTTGTAAAAATACCCGAGTGTAACACATAGAAGGTGTCTTGCACTCTAACATGAAAATAGGCTCCACAAACATAACAATCTCTTACTTAGAGACTTATTTCCACCGAGAAAGCTTCTCAAACCTTCACTTTCATCTGCGAAGGCCAACCAAAGCTGAACATAGCTTTAGTTTATCCCTTGTGACCACCTTGGTCATCATGTCTGCAGGATTTTGAGTGGTATGAATCTTCTCCAACTTCAACTTATCTTCCTCCAAAGCTGTCATGATGAAGTGATATCTCAACTGTATATGCTTCGTCCTGGAGTGGAAAGCAGAGTTCTTAGCTAGGTGTATAGCACTCTGACTATCACTATGCAGCTTACATTCCTCCTGCTTATGCCCCAACTCCTCAAGCAATTGTTGTAACCAAATCATCTCTTTGCTTGCCTCTGTGGCAGCAACATACTCAGCCTCCGTGGTTGACAAAGCCACCAGCTTCTGTAGTCGTGAAATCCAGCTCACTGCTGTCCCACCTATAGTATAAATATAACCTATCGTGCTCCTCATGTTGTCTACATCTCCAGCCATGTCTGAATCTACATAACCACATAAAGTGGTGTCTAATCCACTGTAGCACAAAACTGTCCCCATGGTTCCTCTCAAATACCGAAGGATCCACTTTCTTTTGCTTGCCAATGGTCTTTACGGATCACTCATAAATCTACTCACAACTCCTTTGCATGGGCAATATCAGGCCTAGTGCACACCATAACATACATCAAAGCGCCAATTGCGATGATTAAGGTACCTTGGACATCTAGTTTCTTTCTGCTTTGTCTTGGGACACTTTGCTCCTCGATAACTTAAAATGGCTTGCTAAAGGAGTCCCAACCAGTTTAGCATCCTGCATGTTAAACCGTCTAATACCTTCTTAATGTACTCTTCTTGAGATAAAGTCAACTTCAATTCCTTCCTATCCCGAGTTATCCTCACACCAAGGATTTTTCGGCTTCCCCAAATCCTTCATATCAAAGGATTCACTTAGTTGTTTCTTGAGTACTTTTATTTCCTGCATGTTTTTACCTGCAACCAACATGTCATCAACATACAAACATAGGATAATATAACTTCCATCCTCAAATTTCTTTATATACACACAATGGTCAGAATGACATCTAATATAACCTTGCTCCATCATGAAGCTATCAAACTTCTTATACCATTGACGTGGAGCTTGTTTCAAGCCATACAAGCTCTTCTTCAGTTTACACACCATCTCCTCTTTACCTTTGACCTCATAGCCCTCTCGGTTGCTTTGCATATATAGTTCCTCCTCCAAATCACCATGGAGAAATGCGGTCTTTACATCTAAGCTGCTCTAAGTGCAAGTCTTCTGCGCCACTATTCCAAGAAGCAGTTCTAATAGAAGTCATTTTTACTACAGGAGAAAATATCTCATCAAAATCTATACCTTGTTTCTGCATGCAAACCCCTTGACCACCAACCAGGCTTTATATCTTTTCCTTCCTCCTTCTTCATCTTTAACTTTGTACACCCACTTGTTCTGCAATTCTCTTTTGCCTTAGGTAGCTTCATCAAATCCCAAGTCTGGTTCTCCATGAGAGAATTATGCTCCTCATCCATGGCTTGCTCCCACTTCTTACTGGCATCTACCTGCATTGCTTCATCAAAGCTCTTTGGCTCTCCACTATCAGTGAGTAATAAATAATAAAGAGAAGGAGAAAAACATTCAGGTTCTTTTCTTACCCTAGAAGACCTCCTCACTATAGGAGTTTGGGGTTCGTTGAGTAGGTTCGAAGGCTGATTCATGGGTCACTTTCCCATCGGAAGATCCTCTACCCCTTTGCATATTATTTCTTGGATTCTTCCTGTTTTCCTACAACCGTTGCTTATACAAAACTTTCTCATTAAAGACCAAATCCCTAGACCTTCTCATACATGATTTTCTTGTCCTTAATACTCCAACATTTAAACCCAAAGTCATCACCACCATAACCAATGAAAGTAAATTTTTCTCGATTTAGCCTCTAGCTTGGTCCTATCATCCTTGTCTATATGAACAAACACCTCACATCCAAAGACTCTAAGAAATGAATAATCAACTTTCTTACCATACCATGCCTCCTCAGGTATGCCTCCATCCAAGGCACTTGAGGGTCCTCTGTTTATCAAGTACACAATTTGTGTTCACCACTTCGTAAAAAAAAAAAAAGGCGATCCTGCATGTAACCTCATGGTCCTAGCATGTTCCATTATTGTTTTGTTCATCCTTTCGATACCCCATTTACATTTGTGGAGTTCATGGAACTGTCTTTTACTATGATTCCATTCTTAGAATAGTAATCATTAAATTCATTGCTGCAATACTCCCCTCCATTATCTGACCTAAGACATTTTAGCTTAAGACCTGTTTCATTCTCTACCAAGGCTTTCCATTTAACAAAAGTGTCAAATACATTAGATTTGTTTCTAATACAATAAACCCAAACTTTCCTTGTTGCATCATCAATAAAAGTAACATAATATCTTGAACCCCAAGAGATGATACCCGAGCCGGCCCCACACATCGAATGTACAAGCTCTAACTTACTCTCTTTCTTTGTAGGTCCAACCTTGAGAAACCTTACTCACTTGTTTCCCATATATGCAATTCTCACGAAATCCAAACATGTTTCGTATATCCGGAAAATTCTTCTTTATGATGTTCATGCCCTTATGGCTCATATGGTGAGCCTATAGTGCCATAATGTTGTATCTACATCTGAAGCCACAAAATTACAATCATTAGTACTATTAGTGGTTAAATACAAGGTTCCAACCTTTTTACCTCTTGCGACCACAAGAGCACCCTTGGTAACCTTCCAAGAGTTAGTTTGTAAATATCACAAGTACAACCATCACTTCCCAATTGCCCCACCGATATCAAATTTCTCCTTAATGTAGGCACATGTCGACATCCTTCAATAGCCATGTATTCCCATTCTCGCATCTTAACCTAAACAATTTTTTTCCAACTATCTGCAAGGCTCATCATCACCAAGAAAAACATGCCAAAAATCCTTGAACATAATCAACAAAATAATGCCTATGTGGAGTAGCATGAAAAGAAGCCCCTGAATCTAAAACCCAAGATTCGGTAATATTATGCAAAGAAAGAATCAAAGCATCGACATACATTACCCGATGCCAAATTTGCCTCTTTGTTTTCTTCTGTTGTTTCTTCTTGTCCCGAAGCTCCCAATAATCCTTCTTTGCATGCCTAGACTTTCCACAGTTCCAAAGATACAATCTTGCTCTTGGATTTTGACCTTGCCCGATCTTTCGATTTTCCACGGTTTCCTCTATTCTTTTATCTCCCTCTAGTTTCCCTTTATCAAAGCATTCCCAAGTAGAAGATTCTCTCGGAGCTTTTTCTTTGCATTTCCTCACTTAGAATCACCCCTACAACATCCTCAAACTTCAACTTGAGTTAGTTGGAACCGAGTTTCTTACCGCCATTACCAAGCTATTCCAACTTTCAGGTAAAGAGCACAAAATTAATAAATCCCTAACTTCTTCATCAAATTCTATTGTAACCGAAGCTAGCATATTCACAACCGTATTGAAATCATTTAAATGATCTACTACTGAACTATTCTCAGACATCTTCATATTAAACAACTTTTTCATTAAAAATATCTTGTTAGAGGTAGAGGGTTTTTCATACAACTTCCCTAATGCATCCATTAGATCTTTTGTAGTCTTTTCCTTTGAAACATTAAATAATACCGAAGATGCAAGACACAGCCGGATCATTCCAAGTGCCTTCCGATCCAACAAATCTCATTCTACATCTGTCATACTCGAGGGTTTGTTCACCTTCTCAGACAACGGAGTATAAAGATCCTTCTGATAAAGGTAATCTTCCATCTGCATCTTCCAAAGACTGAAATTCGCCGTTGAATTTATCAACCCTAGATCTTCCATCATCTGCCATAGCTCCCACTCAAGATAAAACTTTCCCTATGATTCAACACTTCAACAAACCAAACCAGGCTCTGATACCAATTGTTAGGAAATAAGAGATAAAATATGTGGAATAATCCCTTACAGAATCGCAACAGTAGAAACTAATATGTAGAAAATATTACAGATCTCAAATAAAAGTGTAGAATAAATAACAAAACAGAGAGACAATATTTAACATGGTTCACCCAATTTGGGCTACGTCCACCAAGAATCACTTGCTCAGATTTTATTACAAGCCTCCACTCTCTCAATACAATACCCAGATCCGTTTGGAGCTATGCTCAACAAACTCTACAGAATTCACACCCGAATTCAAAGCACATCTGTAATGCATTTGCTTGTCTCTCTATCATATGCATAAGACCATATAAATAGACAACTTCTTAAGCAATTTTACAAAACCATGAGTATCAAACAATGGGCAAAAACAAAACCATCCCATAAACCTATGGGTAGCCGAAGAGGCGGTTTTACAAAATAATGGGTACCGAAAAACCATGGGCCCAAAAATAGCCCATAACGGTTACCCATTACCCATGGGTTAATAAACCGTCGTAAAAATACCCGAGTGTAACACATAGAAGGTGTACCACACTCTAACATGAAAATAGGCTCCACAAACATAACAAAAGACTTGAGTGATCAGACTTGAGTGTGAATATCAAGCCAAGAAGGAAGTGTCTCCATCAAACCAAGGTGTGTACAACTGCCACAAGCTCAAGATCATAGGTCGGTTAATTAAGCTCATAATATTTGAATTTGTGAGACTCAAAAGAAAATACTCTACCCTCCTACATCAACACACCTCCAAGTATTGCCAAATAAGCATCTCGTGCATACGAAAAACTCACCCTAAGGATCTAGCTTTGTAAGAATAAGTGATGTCGTAAGGTATTCCTTCAAAGATATCTGAAGGCTCGCTCACATCTTTCGACCAAATGAACTTCTTCCCTTTCACTTCTGAAGGCAAGTGATGGGATGTGCAACCCGAGAGAAGTCCTGTACAAATCTTTCGTAATATCCCGCTAAACCCATGAAATCGCGCACCTCTGTCACACTAGTGAGTTCGGCCAATCCATAATATCTCGAATCTTGGAAGGATTATGACTGCGATACCTTCCCGTAAAGAATGTGGCCCAAATATTGCACCTCTGTTTAAAAGAATACACATTTCTCCAGGTTCCCGTAAAGCTGCTACTCATGAAGACACTGAAGAACCTGGCGAAGGTGCCCCTCATGCTCCTCATGCGTACATGAGTAAATCAAAATGTCATCAAGGAAGATGAGCATGAAGCGATCTAAGAATGTCCTGAACACCCCATTCATCAAGCTCATGAACACTGCGGGGGAATTTGTCAAACCAAAAGGCACCATTGTGAACTCGTAGTGGCCCTATCTCGTATGGAAGGTGGTCTTATGAATATCTATCTCTGTGATCCTCGGTGATGATAACTCATCTTATGATCTATCTTGGAGAAAATTGTGAACCCCTTCATTTTATCAAATAAATCATCAATGAGCGGAAGGGGGTAACGATTCTTGATCGTTACCTTGTTCAACCGGTGGTGGTAATCAATACACAACCACAAAGATACATCCTTCTTCTTTACAAAAGTCACGGTACACCCCAAGGGGATACACTAGGATGGATTAGGCCTTTATCTAGAAGGCCCTCTAGCTACAACTTGAGCTCGCAGAGCTCAGGGGTGGTCATCCGATAAGGTGCTCGTGAGATAGGATTTGCTCCCGGAACCAAATCTATGTGAATAACTATCTCACGTGGGGGTGGTAACCCCAGTAGCTCCCTTGGAAAGACATCAAAAAAATCTCTCAAGATGGGATGGTCATCAAGCGATGGTCCACTAGACTCATCCTCCGATCGATCGCTAACCATAAAAACATACGTCAGCGCAACCTCGTCGCACACACCGATTAAGATGCATAGCAGAGGTGGTGCGAATGGAAACATGTATCCTAAGCCCTACTATCATTGACTCAACTCCTAGATCATCTGTACATGATATAGTCTTATGGTAATAATAAACTTTGGCTCTGTGTGCAGAAAACCAGTCCATGCCCAAGATGACTCCCTTCGAACCCAACGGAAGGATACAAAGATCCGAGGTAGTGATGAAGGGTCCCAAATCCACTACACACTCCTTAACTATGGAGTCTACATAGATTTTGGCTCCGTAAGCAATCTAGACATCCCAACTAAGACCTCGGCCTAACGCCACCAACCCGCATTGCTCTACTAAAGATGGTATAATAAAGGAATCGGAAGAACCAGGATCAAACAGAATGGTACCGTCATCCTACCACCAATGTTACTGTCATCTTAATCATGGTACTGGTGCTTAGTAAGGTGGTTCTTGACCTTTGCATAGATCCGATGATCGCACCCCATGTCACCAATAGTAGGCTTTGAAATCTACGTCTTACCCTTATTACTAGGGTTCTGTGGGCACTCTCTCCAATGATGTCTCAGAACACCACAACCAGAAAAAATTCCTGGTCCTCTCTAATGAGATGCATCTCCAGCCGGTACTCTAGAGGTTTGTGATGTGGATCCTGATGATCTGGGTATGGAATGCTTTGAGGTATCCGTACGTACCCGAAATTGTAAGGTATTACACCATCGGAATGATGTTACACATACCCCAATGATGATATAGGTCTCCTTGTAAGGTGTTCGGAATCCAAAAAGCTCACAAGGTATAAGTTTGTATCCCGTATGCCTTGCTTGGCCTCCGCATGCTTTTTTCACCCTCTACCCCCTTTTTCCTTGCTTTTCATCTTTAGTTACGAGACCGCCACCCCGCCAGGCAGGGGCGGTCCAAGTGACCGCCACCCAGGACAGGGTGACGGTCCTGTAACCGCCACCCTACATAGGGTGGCGGTTCTGTACACGTTTTCCAGATTCTTCTAACGATCACGTCAAATGTAAATCTTTTATTTCACCCACTTTATTCAACCACTTTGGTTTGTATTGATGTTTTTGGTTCCATGGTAATAATGTTTTACCTTTTTTATAGTAAAATAGTTCAATTGGGAGTTACCCTCTGGTAAATGCATTTACTATAAATAGCCACTTGTTTTCAAACAAATAGCCCCTCACTTTCTCAATTCTATTGTTCGGTCTTTGAATTTCTTGCTTAGATTTCCACTAACTTCATATTTTGAATGAATTATTAGCTTTCCTTTGTTGTTTAGAAGTCATTCAATCTTCTTGTTTCATCTTGATCATTGTTGTTCCATACAATTAGCTTAACATAGAATAATTTCATTTCTAGATTAGAATCCATCAAAGTTTTAGGTTTTATTTCGTCACAGGATAGATTCTAAAACTCTCAGTACATTTGTGTCGTAATCCCACAATAAATCCCGCTAGGAATTGCATAGTCGGGTTTTGTTCACTTGCGCTATCCCTCTCCTACTCGCATTGTATCCGGTCTATATCTAAAGCTACCATTGTTCTAATACCTTCTTCTATTGATACTATCATATACATGCTTTTCTGGATTCACGAGGACACGAAGGAATGAGGAGATCACAATAAGGGGATGAAGTCACACACAACTAGATTTACCACTGTTATGTAAACACTAGGTTTGAGCTATCAAAGTTCTAGTTACAACGTATCAAATAGAGTGGTGAATTATTTTATTTTTGTCAAAAATTTTCTCTCGATATCATGAGGAAGTTATGGGGATTGATAGTTTCTAAGAAAATGTGATTCATTCCTCACTTCTGAGGTAGGATCGAGAGTCTTTCAATTTAAAATAATTATTCGCTTAGATATTTAGGATAAAATCACAACTGCACAGGAAAATAGCCATACTAGGCTATTTTGTTTGTTTTAAATTCCATTACTAGATTAGCCGTTCATTTTCTAAGTATACTAGAATAATTGTTCTTTAATTTCATTGAAATACGTCATCAAAAATAAAAAAATAGAAGAATGCTTGCATAGTGTAAATACATCTTTCGTAATCAGTTTATTAATTTCAGTTAAAAGTTGAATCATTTTATATGACAATCACAGGACCTAGAGAGCCTAGAGAATATATATTTGAACCAATAGTGCCTCAACCAAATCTACCCACAACATTAGCTGATATAGATCAAGACCTTAGGATACAGGTCTTTTGAGCAATGGAAAACCTACAGCAATTAGTGAACAACTGAGGGGGTTAAATATTGAAGACGACAAAGCTTACACATTTTGGTCAAATCATCCTAACTATAGACTGCCTTGATAAAATATCCAAATGATTGTACAAGGATTCGAAAGAGAACAAATATTTGGTTGTGATCCTTTAGTTCCACAGCCTGATGCAGGAGACCTCGTTGACATAGATACTAGCTTAGGCATTCAAGTTGTCAGAACACCTGTAAGGTATTCTGAGAAAATTACACAACTTCTAGTTCTAAACATAGAGGCTGAAAAGGCGTATGATTACTAGATAGTTAGAATAAGGGATTGATTCTTCAAATGACCATAACAGGTCCACAACAACCACAAACTCACGGTTGTGATCCCCAAGTCCCATAACACAACGGGCTGCAACTCGGTTAAGCATTAACACTTTGGTTTACGAATGCCGGTATTTAGATCCTCACCACTCTCGCCACATACCATCACACAGTTCTCCATATTAAATATAGAAGCCAATCAATCTAATATTTTCTGGGCTAGACCAGAGAACCACCCATAGTTCACTACAAATCCACTAAGCCTCCTATCACCATTTTTTTTCATGAGCCTGTATGGAGATATATACGAAGCTCCCACAGGTCACTTACCATGTATCCAACAACCAAGAAACATGATCTCGGTAGAGCTTGAAATTGATTGGAGCCTCCGAACAACTATTATATCCGAACGATCCATTACAACAATTTAGGTTAGGAGGGCCTTCTTTGCCTTAGATTCGTAGATTCTATTATTGTGTATTGAGGATATAAGATTACCCAATTAGCTTATCTGTATCCTTTCATATTCAACATTCACCAGATGTCTCGACACGACCTCGGGAGGTTAGGTATGAGGAAGAGGTACTTGTAGATTCCCATGCTTACATGTCACTTTTCCATCGTATAAAATTGGTGAACTGACGTGAAAAAACAATTTTTCTTTTTATTATTTTGCATTTCTTTCATCCACCTTTGCTCTTTCCAATTATTCTACGGGTATTCATATACCCCTCGAATATGTCGGGATATGATGCATATGATAGACCTCTCTCAGGTCTCGAAGCAAACTATGGTCAAACAAATAGACAACCATCACCCTTGCTTTCTACATGGGCTGATAACTATTCAAGTAATTACTTGTCATCTCAAACTCCCCCTCACAGACCTAGTTCTAGTTCTTCATTCTAAATTGAGGAGTTAGATCAGCTTGCACAAACACAACAACCAGAGCCATTAGGCTCTAACAATATGACATTTATTGGAGATTCCACTTCATATCCTCGGGTCTTGTTTAGACCATAGATCATAGATAATCAGATCCACTCCCATTTTTTAATGAGGAGTACTTAGCATGCTATGTTAAAAGAGAACAAAGTTTCCAAAACATGTATCCACCTATAGGGAGTTTACAAACACAATCTGATACCCTATTCCAAGAAAACATCCCCATTCCTTCACCTACAGGAAATGCCCTCGGTGAAGCTTGACAAGGTACAACGATCAATTCATAGCAGGGTATCATACCCCTTTATAACCTCAAGGTATACAACAAATTCCATTAAGGCAAAACACTGTGTCTTCACCAATAGAAGTCATTTCAGCCTTAGTTGAAAAGGTTAGAGGGCTGGAACTTGCTCAAGCAAACCAGAATTCATATTTTGGGCAAGCAGGAATCCCCAACCCTCCGCATCACCCCAATCAAGTTGACCTCCTTACAGGAACATACACGTTAGGCATGCCTCCTCAAAATCCTTATAGTTACCCACAGAAAACACCAACTAGGACCGTGTTTTCAAATGCTGCTCCAAGTTGAAAACATGACACCTCTTAGCTTGGCACCAAACAACCCATACCAGAACAATGCTCCTCCTTACTTAAACATCTATTCAAATTCACCACAAGGAGACATGTTCTCTTCTCCCAGGATGTTCATTCAACTAGAGGGATTGCCTTATGTCCCTACAAACACATATGCTATGTCATATCATCAACCCTTGCCACCACCACCTCTACCCCCTCAGCAAGCACCATCGATGGTTGAGGCCTACATAGTAGGGACTTACTCAGAATATTTAAAAGAACCCCTAGACTTCACCATATGAAGTGTTATGCTTCCAAGACCTCTTACCGACTTAACCAAATATAAAGGGGAAGGGGATCCAAACGCACACATTAAGGCCTATGCCATGGCCATATGGGAATTACTCCCTTGTGACGGGGTTGTTGCCAAAATATTCCCTAAAACCTTAGAAGGTATTACCCTTGATTGGTATTACATAATACCTGAAGCCTCAATACACTCATTTAAACAACTTGTGTCAGAGTTCATCAAAACTTTTGATATGAACAAATTGTTAAGAACAGAATGGGAGTTCTTGCATATTAAACAAGAACATAATGAATCCACTGCTCATTTTATTCAAAGATGGCATATGGTTCTCTACTCATTAGCAAGTGCTCCAAACATGGATCAAATGGAACTATGCGATTTATTCCTTAATTCTCTCAATAGAGAGATAAAGGAAGAAGTCCAAAAGTTCCCACTAAGAACTTATGATGAAGTACTCGAGAGTGATCTCCGTATCGAGCAAGCAACAATAGATAGTGGTCGTAAGACATATGGGACAAATGGTAAATTAACCACTCCCAATCAAAACACTCGGCCTATCCTAATACCGGGAACGCTAATCAAGGACCTAAGATCCTTAATAAGAACCGCAGAGTTACAACAGATGGGGTAATTGACCAAGTTAAAAGGGAAAACGTTGTAAACATTTCGCACCTGTTAATAATCAGCGAAATAACAATTTTACTCCCACAATCAATGTGGTGGCTTTTAATCGTCCACCAGACAACAAAAACAACAACAAAAATGACAAATCCAAACACAAGGTCCAAATCAAAACCCAACTGGATATTAGAGTCAAAACCAAAGGGAACAGCCTCAAAATTTTAACTCTAACAACCAGCAACCTTATCAGAATTTTGGGCCACAACAAGTTTTAAATCAATAGCCTCGAAATTATAATCCCAATTTGTATTGTGGCTTCCACAATATTTATGGCCACAATACTAGGACTTGTCGTGACTACAATAAATTCATGCATCGATTGCTAGAAGATTAAAAACAACCCTTTATAGATATGTTTTTAGCAAATCCTGTAATACCAGTGCCAAACAATTACACAAGGGCAATTTCTCCTCAAAATGAAACCTCAAGATCTTTAATGATCCACTCCCAAATCATTCTAACAATAGCAGGTTAGATCCTAACGGAACAAACAAGGGTGTTATAATAGGAAACAATGATCATGAAGCTTCAACTTCATTAAATCCACCAGTCGCACCCCAACTAGGAACTCGATCCCAAACTAAGATAGTTGGTTTGCTGGAGTTAGACATCGAGCTACCCATAGAAACCATAACAAGAACATGAGATTATTCTTCTCAACCAACTCCAAGTTATTCATTAGAGCTAGACAACACTCAACAAACATTGGTAAAACCCATAGGCGCCTATGATTTAATTAATGACTTAACTAAAAAAATTTCTCACATCTCCTTTTTGGATTTGCTAAAGAACTCTCCCACCCACAGTGCTTCCCTCCTAGAAGCATTCGGCCTTGGTCATTTAATCAACATCACTCCTCCTTTGGAAACGCAAGTAAACCATGTAGACTTTGACGTTTATCCTCCAAGGCAGCCAGATATGGATATAGAGTTTATATTCGATATAAGCAAAATGCCAACAGATCCGAGATTGCACGAATAGGTGACCCTATATATTCTAGGCACCAAGAGACTAGATCCAAAAAGATATATATATAAATAAAATTTCATAGACAATGCCATCATGCACTAGGCATGGTCAAAACGCTCAATGAGCCCAAAAAGTACAAAAACACTCATATAGATATCTAACAAAACACTATAAAAATGGCCTCTCAATCCCTATGGGATTCCTCAGAGGATGCATGACCATGTCTAGGACTCGCTATGCCGGCGCTCTGAATGCACTAAGGGCTCGCGGTCATAGCCAATAGCTACTGTCCCACTATGAGAATGACTCCTCCTCATCAAGCGCTCGGCTATCCTATATCTAGCTACCTCAGCGCGGAGAGAAGTCATGATCTTTACCGCATGCTAGACAGAGGTGAAAACATCAGTATGCCTACCGAGCTAATGAAGGCTCCCCCACATCCATAGATAGCTTAGCACAAGTCTTCTCTGAGGGGAGCATCAAGGTATCAGTGCATACTCGGCGAATGAAGTCTCACCACTCATCAACTTTCGCTGCAAATAAAGGATAAAAAAATTTAGAAAATGATCAAAGATAAAACCAAGAGTAAACAAAAAAAAAAGAAATAAACATCTAAGACAATTCTAACTAAAACAAAGTCAAGAGAAGAGTGGCAACTCACTCGGATCGCTAGACCACCAGGAAGGATCTCTAGGATCCGTGCTCGCCACTAATGCCACCACCGGTGGTGTCCTCTCCCACGCCTCGGGGAAATGTGATGGTCTATAACAGACTCACCATCTCCCCCTAACTCCTGAGAGAGAAACTCCTCTGAGACCAGAGTCACCCTGTCTGTGCTCCGCTCTGCCCTCTCAGCCTGTATGATCTCCTGAGTGTCATGCCACTCGGGATCACAATCATCCTCCCCACCCATCTCTCCTATCTCTAGCTCCTCTGTCTCCTCCTCTGTCTCTCCCCTAGTGAACACCTCAAACTTGGAGTCCACGTCAATGGGCTCATTTCTCGCTATGGGTGGGACTGGTGAAATATGAAGTAAAGGTTCCTGAGGAGCACCGGCTCTCCCTTGAGCACATACCACCCTCCTGGCCACAATAGGAACACCAGGGGTAACAATGGTCTAACCCTGGCCACTAGGACCTCCCGAGCCTCGCAAATAGATACATACACGGCCCCACCGGAGGATACATGTCAATATAGGGGAGGCCGAATTGCTGTGGTACTCTATCAAAGGGGTGGATCTCCAACTTCCCCACCCTGTCTACCAGTTGACTGGTAGTCTGACAAGCAATCAATGTAATAGTCTCCTCTCCCCATAGCCCTACCATGGCCTGATAAGGGGTGGCCTCCATATCTGCAGTGGTCAAAGAGGCCACTGGCTAGTGGGGTGCTCTAAGAACAATCATCCCTGTCCACCTCTCTGCCCTAATGTACCCGGGATCCTCTACCTCTACAGCTCTCCCATACGGAGTGATATACTCATACACCCAACTCATGACAAGAGTGGGGTGGCTCAGTGACTGTCCTTGTAGTCGGACCACCCTGTACAAATCATGGTAGGTGGTCTCGAGGATGTCTGCTCCCCAAGCATAGACACGTCCATGGCCCTCAATCTGTGTAATAATGGGGGCCCAACAATATAAGAGAGTGTCTCCTCCCTTGTCCCCAATCAATCTCGAAGCAAGGATGCCCATGATGGCCTTGCAGAGCACAAGAATGTCTGTCTCAACAATGGAGTGGATCCTCACTCCCTTCTTTGATCCCATCGAAACAACTGCATCCCCCATATAGGTGGCCCACTAAACCACTTGAGATCTCGATACTGCTATCTTAAGAGACAGCCGCCGCCCAAGGATCGGAACCCCAGTATCCAGGTAAACATCCTCTAGGGTGATGGTCCACTCACCCCTAACTCTGGCAGTCGGAAGGTGTTTCGATCCACATCCCAATATGAAAATAAGTCACATAGTATGTGATCGACAAATTCAACATGAGGGACCTGTGTAATCCTCCAAATGCCAGCCCTCTGAAGTGTATCTCACTCTGCCTGAGTGAGTGCCTCTAACACTGCTGGGAGCCAATCACACTCCCTCTCTTGACTCCATCTAATGTATTCCTCCTCCTTCGCATACACCCAAAAACACAAAAAAGGATTAAGTTAGTACCAAAATCCAATTGGAAAAACTATCAATAACATGTGAAAATGCTAAAAATGCAAAAATAAGTTAAGTAAAGCATTATTTTGGCTTTCTGTCATGAACCGCCACCCTATGTAGAGCGGCGGTTCCATAACCGCCACCCTACACAAGGTGGCGGTCCTATCCCAAAAATGCAAACGGCTCAAATACCCTAAAAATGCCTAAAAATAGGAAAAATTCACCATTTTAACTAAAAAGAGACCTACCCTATGGGCACCCCCCTAGAGGCTCATTTAAAATTAGTATTTTCAAAAATACCCCCCCAAGACAAATATTTTATCATTTCTAAATTTTAGGTTTAAAAATAAAAAATTGAGAGGAACTAACTTGAGAATTCGCGGGTCGATGTTTCGCTCTCGAGGCATGATTGCTATCTCACCACAAATGTTTTGACTATACTATCATTGAAAACCATCACTTTGTGGGTCCCAGAGCTCAAAAACTATCAAATCAATCCGTGCAAATGAATAGTGAAATGAGCTTGTTATATATATATAGCCTTTTAAATTGATTTTGAATGTCTTTCGCAGGGTTGGAGTGTCGACGGAGGTAAGTTCTAAAACCCGTGTAGATGGTAAGTCCTCTTTTCATATCAATTTAACCTTATTTCTCAAATTATTTTATCTAGCTGCACTTGAGTCTTTTTTTATATACTTTACAGATAACAGGATCTTAGTTGGCAACTTTCCAACACACGGGCGTGTCAGGTATAACTCCTAACAACCCATTTCGGGACTGCCATACTCGGATCCACCGTTTTACGCCTCTTCATGGCTAAGATGCTTCTCCAGGGGAAATATGTACGTACCCAAAATTGTAAGGTACTGCACCACCGAAATGATGTTACACATACCCCAATGATGATATAGGTCTCCTTGCAAGGTGTTCGAATCTAGAAAATATTGCAAGGCATACATTTGTATCCCACATGCCTCGCTCGACCTCCGCATGCTTTATTTTTCCCTCTGCCCCTTTTCCCTTGCTTTTTGGTCTTGATGGACGAGACCACTACCCCCGCTCAGGCGGCGGTCCCATAACCGCCACCCTGCATAGGGCAGCAGTCCTATACGTGTTTTCCAGATTCTTCGACGATCACGTCAAATGTAAATCTTCAATTTCACCCTCTTTCTTCAACCACTTTGGCTTGCATTGATGTTTTTGGTTCCCTGGTAATAGTGTTTTCCCTTTGTTTATAGTAAAAGAGTTCAATTGGGAGTTACCCTCTGGTAAATGCATTTGCTATAAATAGCCAGCTTGTTTTCAAACAAATGGCCCCTCACTTTCTCAATTCTATTGTTCAGTCTTTGAATTTCTTGCTTAGAGTTCTACTAGCTTCATATTTTGCATGAATTATTAGCTTTCCTTTGTTGTTTAGAAGTCATTCAATCTTCTTGTTTCATCTTGTTCCATTGTTGTTCCATACAATCAACTTAGCATAGAATAGTTTCATTTCTAGATTAGAATCCATTAAAGTTGCAGGTTTTGTTTTGTCACAAGGATAGATTCTAAAACTCTTGGTACATTTGCATTGTATTCCCACAATAAATCCCACTAGGAATTACATAGTCAGGCTCTGTTCACTTGCGTTATCCCTCTCCTACTCACATTTATTTTGTTTATCTCCAAATCTGCCATTTTTGAATACCTTCTTCTATTGATACTATCATATACACACTTTTCGGATTCACTAGGACACAAAGGAATGAGGAGATCACACCGAGGGGATGAAGTCACACACAACTATATTTACCACATTGTTATGTAAACACTAGGTTTGAGCTATCAAAGTTCTAGTTACAACGTATCAAATAGAGTGGTGAATTATCTTATTTTTGTCAAAATTTGTCTCTCGATATCGACAGGGAAGTTGTGGGGATTGATAGTTTCTAAGAAAGCGTGATTCATTCCTCACTTCGAGGTAGGATCGAGAGTCTTTCAATTTAAAATAATTAGTCACTTAGATATTTAGGATAAAATCACAATCGCATTGCAAATAGCCATACCAGGCTATTTTGTTTGTTTTAAATTCTATTGCTAGATTAGCCATTCATTTTCTAAGTATACTAGAATAGTTTCTCTTTAATTTCATTGAAATATGTCATCGAAAATACAAAAATAGAAGAATTCCTGCATAGTGTAAATACATCTTTCGTAATCAGTTTATTAATTTTAGTTAAAAGTTAAATCATTTTGTATGAAAATCATAGGACCTAGAGAGCCTAGAGAATATATATTTGAACCAATAGTGCCTCAACCAAATCTACCCACAACATTAGCTAATATAGATCAAGACCTTAGGATACGAGGTCTTTCGAGCAACGACAAACCTATAGGAAATTAGTGAACAAATCGAGGGGGTTAAATATCAAGACAATAAAGCTTACACATTTTGGTCAAATCATCCTAGCTATATTGCATTGATAAAATATCCGAATGAGTGTACAAGGATTCAAAAGAGAACAAATATTTGGTTGCGATCCTTTAGTTCCACAACCTAACGCAGGAGACCTCCTCATTGTCATAGATACTAGCTTACGCATTCAAGTTTCCAGAACACTGTAAGGTATTCTAGAGAAAATTACACAACTTCTAGTTCTAAACATAGAGGTTGAAAAGGCGTATGATTATTGGATAGTTGGAAGAAGGGATTGATTCTTCACATGACCATAACAGTCCAAAATAACCACAAACTTATGGTTGTGATCCCCAAGTCCCACAACCCAACGGGCCTACAACTCGGTTAAGCATTGACACTTTGGTTTATGAATGCTTGGTATTTAGATCCTCACCACTCCCGCCAAATATCATCACGAAGTTCTCGTATTAAATATAGAAGCCAATTAATCTAATATTTTTGGCTAGACCAGAGAACCACCCGAGTTCACTACAAATCCACTAAGCCTCCTATCACCATTTTTTTCATGAGCTGTATGGAGATATATACGAAGCTCCCACGGGTCACTTACCACGTATCCAACAACCAAGAAACATGATCTGGTAGAGCTCGAAATTGATTGGAGCCTCCGAATAGCTATTATATCCGAGCGATCCATTACACCAATTCGGAGTTAGGAGGGCCTTCTTTGCCTTAGATTCATAGATTATATTATTGCATTTTGAGGATATAAGATTACCCGATTAACTTGTATGTATCCATTCATATTCAACATTCACTTTATATCTCTGCACGACCTCGGGAGGTCGGGTAGGAGGAAGAGGTACTTGTAGATTCCCATGCTCACATGTCACTTTTCCATCGTACAATATTTTTTGGCAAGCTCCTACCGACTAAGCATTCAGTGCACCGTGTGTCCTAATGGGACCCCTAGGAGGAGGCCCCATACTCCACCCCTCATGCGTCGAATCTCTCGTGAAGGTCATGTAAGGTGGGAGGGTTTGCTACTGCTACTATGGTGGCCTAAAAGATTTTTGTGCTAAACCCTATCCACCATGTGGAGGAGGAGATGTCCTCCTCAATCTGTTATCCTACATCTGATGAATGTGGCTCTTGACTCTGTTCGGCCTCTTGTGTCTTTCCTTGAGTCTCCTCTACTATATAGGCCTTATCAATGGCCTCAACTAATGTCTTTGGACAATGGATACTCATTGCACCTCCCAAATCTAAATGTAGGCCCTTGATGAACTTGTGAATCCATACCGATCATCCTCGTATATAGTCAACATACTAGAGTAGGTTTAGAAATTGACTCTCATACTCGGCTACTGATCATAGATTCTGACGGAGGTCGTGAAACTCATCTATAATTTGCTGAATGAACCTCTAAGATAAGTACACGATCCGAATCACTCCTTAAAAAGCATCCAGTAACCACCTCGAATCAACGTGGAGCTTCTACTCCTCGGTCCTCCACTAGACACTGCTCCATCCAAAGTAGATGGATCGCAACATGAGCTTTCGTGTTACTAGTACAAGGGCAAAGATTGAAGCACACGCTCAAGCTCACCAACTAGAGGCCTCTATCTCGAAATCCACATGTATCCCATAGAATAGTAAGATGGTCATAGCTTTAGGATCTCCCTGATATGGTTTGTAGCTGTAGTCTAGTTACCCATAGGCATCTCTACATGCTCATCTCTAAGCCTAGGGCTCGAGATCTATCCCCGTGTCCTGCAATCCAATCTCCCCGTCCCCTCTGCGGTGACTCTGCTCTGATTGACTCCACGTGGGAGTTCTCTACCCTATGCTCCTCACTGTGTCGAGGAGATACACGTGCCTTAATGGATGGATCCCTATCATTTCTAGCTAAACATCCTCCTACAAACCCTTCGCATAAAGTGACATTAACGTCACAAGTGTCTGTAAAATATGAGGTAGGATGGCTGCTACGACATGATCTGGAGGTGGCAAGTATAGGTATATGTGAAAGGACCCCTCGTGCAGTGTGCCTCCTGCACAAACCAAGGCAAGAGTTAGTTCATTATTCTAGGTTTTATTCAGTTTTCCATGTTTACTAAAATATGTAATTTTCAAACAAAGTTGTTTTCTAAATTTAAAAGTGTGCTAGGTTTAATATTGTACTAGGTTTAATGTTCATGTCTCAAGTTTTCTAGTGTGCCCAAGGGTCCAAGATTTGAACCCACAGCTCTGATACCAAGTGTAACGCCCACTAAAAACGCCCACTCGAGACCTAAGAACAACCTAGGTTTAGTTAGAAAAATTATGGAATAATTTTTTTTAAAAGCGTGCCCGCATACAAGCTTCAAAACTACAGTTGTCACAATAATGTTTCAAGGACAATTATATTTAATAAATAAAATTTTCCCGTTATAATAAATATTAAACCCACATTACAATTTAATGAGTGTAATTAGTCCAAGCATAGTTAAATTTCCTCTAAGTGTTAATTTAATAAATAATTAAATTAACATTATAGTTAAATATTCCTAATTAAATTTAGAGGGTTAAAGGGGTCAAAATAAATTAAATACCCAAGGTATTTAATTCCACAAGGTCTAAACAATAAAAAAGGTCCCCATTTACATGGGGTTAGAAAAAAACATTCCCTTACCCCATAAGGTGACCCCTTAAAAATTCAACCCATGTTTTTGAAATAAAAAATTTAAACAAAAAGGTAATTTCCCACTCACCCACTCTCCTCCTACTTTTGTAAGGATGAACCTCATCCCTAGGATGGATTTAATCACGGGACCTTGATGTGGAAAAAGGGTAATTGTTGTCCAAAATAAGTTCATACTTAAAGGTTGTATTTTTAAAAATTTATCCATATACATAAATATTATAATTTATAATCAATGCATACACAATGCTTTTGATTGATTCTAGTTTTAATTAGTTATTTTTATATGTTTTTGTCAATAACTAATTTGCATTGTTTAATAGGATTGTGTTCGGCATATTGTGGTGTTTGGCATATCGTTGGATCGATTATGCTTTTCTAGGTTCTTCTTCATCCCATTTATCTCTTATTCAATGCATTCCCTAATTGTGTATTTCTGCTAGCATTATTTACTGAGTTTGATCTCGAAAGATGGAATATTCTTTTATCAAATAACATTTTGAATATAGGGTTCCTGTAAAGTTCTTCAAAACTCAAGTGTTAACATTGTGTTATGTTTGAAAGGCTCGATTTTGATATTCTTTCTTTTTGAACTGTTCGTCATTTCTACCCCCCTTTAAATTAAGTTCAAAACCTATCCTTTCTGTTATTAAAATAATTAACCAAGAATGTACAAATTATTATTGTTATTATCATTCCCCTACCAAGTAGAAAAACAAACAAACCTATCGTATATAAGCACGTAAAAAATAAGGGTGATAAAATATATGAAATAAATCAATTTATCATGGAGGAAATCCCCTTATAATTAATAGGAAAAATACAAAATTTATTAATTCAATAGACGCATCAACAAACTTTATAGATAACCTTTCTTGTTCATCATTATGATAATAGTTTGATGGCCACTAGGTTTAACAAGAGATGGAACATGTGATAAGGTTTATTTAAAGAAGTATCACCTATTTTTGATCATGTAGTTAGAAAAGTATGTCTATATATTTAAGTACAAATAGAATTAGTTTTATAATATGATTGATTATTGTTCACCCCATTGTACTTGCAGTTCATTTTTATTACAATAATGTCTAGATTGGTTCCTCATAATGACATGCAATTTTCGGATATTGAGCTACTTGGTTGTCGCGAATTTGACCTGGACCATGATTGGAGTGAAAATTATTTAATGTCACCATTACATGATTCCTATGTGCAATTTCTGAATGGCATATGTTGTTTGATCCCAATAAACAATCTGCTAGAGAATCCCTTTTCCATGTGGGAATTTTATCTAAACACCAAAGCATATTACATATTCTATGATGGTGGGACATTGCGACCATGTAGGAATCAAGAGCCACTAAAAATGATTATTCAAGGAACAACTAAAACTAGTAAATCATATCTAATCAAGTGTATCAGGAACACATTGCACTCTCGCTCAATAGATGGAAAAATCTCTTTATCTCTCCTCGCTCCTACGGGAGTTGCTTCTTTCAACATACAAGGTAGAACAATACATAATGACCTTAGACTCCCGGTTAGAAATGTTCATGATTTGAAAGGACAAACTTTGGCATTGTTTCAAGAAGAAATCAAGCACGCACGTTACATTCTCATTTATGAGATGAGTTCTATATGGCCCAAAATGTTTAAAAACATCAATGATCGGCTACATCAAGCATTTCCTTTAAATGCAATGAACAATTTGGTGGTAGATCAACGATTCTTGTTTTTGATCTTGCTCAATTGCCACCTCAAAAGGGCTTCCCTATATATTTCAAAGTAAGATTGCATCGTGTTTTTACCCTCCATGGATTCTTAATTTGTTTGGAATTTTCTTTCATTTATAATAATCATGATTTCCTTACATTTAACTTCACTTACATGAGTTGATTAACACCAATTCTAGGAAACACAATTGAAAGAAGACTTTGGGAAACTTTCAACATTGTTATTACCTTGGATGTAATATTTTGACAACAAGGAAATGATCCACAACAGATCATCTTCCGAACGATGTTGAAAAACATTAGAAATGTTGAACCTTATTTTCATGATTGGGAAACACTCATGAAGCGAGATAAATGCATGCTTCAGCCTCGGAGGAAGGCCATCCTTTGATTCAAAATCCATTTATATGCAACAAAAAAATTGTTCACCGCATAACAAGCAAATGCTTAATTTTGTATCTAGGCCCATTGTATGAAGTGTTGTTGAATATACAAGGCGCTCAGGATTAGAAGATGTTGATGATGATCACTTGGATAATGAAGTTATTTTATGTAAAGGTCAATGTGTTATGCTACTTTTGTGTAATTTGTGCGTTGAGGTTGGATTAGTGAATGGTTCTCTTGGTACTATACAAAACCTTATCTATATAAGCGGCTCCAAACCGCCCTATTTGTCCATGTTTGTATTAGTAGATTTTGAAAACTATATTGGTCCTGCATGGGACCCAATAAATCTAAAGCTGGTTCTTGTATTTCCGTAATAAGAGAAAATCATAAACATAATCCACTAAAAATGGCTTGGGCACTTACTATCCATAAGTCTCAATGATTAAATTTTCCTAAAGCAACAATAGATATTGGAGATGTGGAGAAATCGAGACTGACTTTCATAGTGTTATCTCAAGTTAATTCTATTGAACATTTGAGAATATCTCGACCTTTCCCTTTTGAGCGCTACTCTGAAATCAAAACAACAAAGTATGTGAAACAAAGACTACTAATTATAGCTAAGTTACATTTCTCCATTCTTTTCAAGTGAATTTTTTATCATTTAGTTGTTTTACATTAATGCTTGTCAGACTAATTACAGATTACATTTTCCACCAGTGTACGACACCAACAATAAATGGAACCAAGGCTGGAGCCTTCCTTTGAAGTTCAAATACAAGTTATCAACATGTACTTAAATCTTATGTATGTGCACTTCCATTATTTGTGCCTCCAAACTATGATGATAATGATATTAATTATTACAGGATTTTTCAATCGCAATTGACCTTCAACACCTTCAATTGCTACCTAAATCTTGGATGGCTACCAAATCTTGCATGATTTACACCGTTGTTCCATATACCGCACATTTTTTACTATATTGTTCTTACTGTTATATCTCGGTGGCAAGACCCTTTATTTTGGTTGTACCAGGGTAGCCCATCCCTGTCAAAAAACCTTTATCCTTAATAAAGAATGAATTTCTCATGGATTGTTGTTTCTTATAAGTTTACCAATATATGACAAATTGGAAACTCTTCACAAAGGTATAATCATGCATCACACTATATTTCTTTAACATTGTAAAGTATCAAGTACCGTTAGGTGTACATGGAAAATGTGAAAACATATAAATATGAGGAATTTAAAAGCAATATTTACTCTCCATTAAATACTTCACAATTCTTTGTTTTTGTAAAATCAAACAAATCCTTGTTTCTTATTAACTACCTTTAAATCCACTTTTATGGCTTAATCTTTCTTTGTAGCATTCAAATTGTCAAGAACACTACTATTATTATTAACATATTTCCAATCGCAATTGAGCTTCAACACCTTCAAGTGGCTACCTCAATCTTGCAAGGGTACCAAATCTTGCATGGTTTACATCATACTTCCATAAACTTTGCATTTTCTTACTAATATACTACTTTCAAATACTCCTATATGCCTATCGGCCTCTCACAAGCACCTTTGGATGCTTTTGCTAATATCAATATAGACAATATATGTTAAAATTGGTTAAAATAAACGACAACTTTATTTTATACTTCGTAGAAATATGCGACTTTCCCATCTTTGAGAAAGATGAACGCCCTGAACATATGCCTACGCCCTGCATACTTACGACTTTAACAAATACAGAAAGCACATAAATTTAACAAATACAGAAAGCACATAAATTTAACAAATACAGAAAGCACATAAATTGCTGGATCAATCGACAACAGTTTTCTTCCTGATTTGTAAGGCAAATTCCAAAACCATCTCAGGGGAGGAGCAGCTTTCTTGACGCTTTCCCTTTCCATACATTTCTCAATCCACGCATGGAGTAGCGGAAATCGAGTCTCCATCGGCAACTTAAAATTTCCAATGCTCTCATACGTGTGGAACCACGGCACAAAAGAAATGAAGGCAATATCCAGGAACCCAAACTCCTCTCCGCCGAAATAAGGCCGTCCTTTCGACATCTGCTTCAACGCCCCTTCTAAATAGTCCAGATTCTCCAACATGTCACACTTCGCCTCCTCCTGATCCTCACCTTCAAATCTTATTATACGAGATCCTGCCTCGTAGATCTGCAAACCAGAGAGCATCAGTAGGGCAACTGAATGCCCAAAAAACCTCTAAAACAAGAAAAAGGAAATTCTTCTGAGCATTTGACTGCTTACTTTCTTGTCTACGAAGTCGGCCCAGAAGCGGGCAAGCGCACGGTCATATGGGTCGGAGGGCAGAAATTGCAAGGATGTTGGCCACGCCTCGTCAATGTATTGAAGAATTATCAGAGACTCACAGATGGGGCTGCCATTGTGAATGAGTACAGGTATCATCTTGTGCACTGGATTCATTTGCAACAGTATTTCGCTCTTGTTGAGGGCAATATTTTCTTCTTGGTATTCGTATTTGACGCCTTTCTCTTCCAATCCGATCTGAACGCGCATCCCAAAGGCACTCACCTGCATGTTTAACATTTTCACTACCCCCATCTTAAACCACAGTATAAAATAATCAGAAATCCAAACCGCCCCCAATTATAGATGTATTATCGATCTCGCTTACTGTGGTAAAAGGGAAATCAGGGGATATATATATAACAGAAAAGAGTCGGCCACAGGTTATACTGTCGTATGCCTCTTTGCGTAAGCTAAGCACCACGCCATATATTATATCTTAAAATATAATCACACTGAAATAGGGAAGAAGATGCAATGGCGGATAAGTTTAAGAGTTTTTTTATTGTTTAATATGGCTGTTATTTCAACATTAAAAAACAGAGTAGTTGAATGGAAGCGAAAACTTTGAATGTTGAAATTTTGACAATTATTTATAGAGTATTTGTGGAATAGGTCAACTAAAGTCATTCTTGACTGCGTCACAAATATAAACAAGTATTTTCATTTACTATAATATGGAATGAAAAATATAGGACTTAAATGTTGGAATTAAATATTTATATGTTCACATTTATTTTACGATTTATTTGTGTTTTATTTTATCATTTCCATCTCATTTATATTATTTAGAGGAGTATAATTTGCTGCAGCATTGACATTAACATATAATTCTTATTCCATAATACTTTTAAAAGGACTAACTCCTCTTAAAAACAACTTTAATCAAGCACATGTAAAAATATGAGAGGAAATAAACAATAATTGACGACAATTCTATTATAGGAACAACAATAATTAAAGAGCATGTGTCATGAAATCATTCGTTGCAACAATAAAAACTGATGTTAAAAAAACAATTATTTACCAACATATCAAGTTACTTGTTGTATGAGTAGTACCAATTTTATGAATAGTATGTGTTTTTGCCTAGTTATCATTAAGAAGTCCTGGTTCAATTCCCACACACATTCTCACCTCGGTTTTTGTGTTTTAAATTTACCTTAAATTGTTGTTGAAATCAAAACTTGCCTAAATTTCAAAGTGGCAAACCATATTTACAAGATTAATGCATCAATTTTTAGTTGATAATGAGACTACAAGGAAAATAAAACCAATAAAAAATGTAATAGGTAGATTTACCTCCAATCAAGGGACTCTCGCTCGTCAAACCCTAGTCATTTGTTTACCCTAACACACGGTCGAAACATCATAGGGTCAAAGCATGGTTTTTATACATGTGGACAATCATGTAAACATTGTGCATCGGCAACCAAAAGTATCTGGATTATTCATCACCCTAACACCGATCGAAACAACCTTCGTGTCACTTAGACAATGCCTTTGATATAATTAAGGAAGCATTTTATGTACATTGAATATTTTTTTGTTGAATAATTTGTTATTAGTATGCTCTCTTCCTATTCCTTAAGATAAGGTGGAACTACTCAAATTGTCAATTTTCTACATACATCTATAATACTTTTGTCACCCCCTCCATACCATCCCTACTATAGATATTAAAGCTCATTACGCTCAATCTATGATATTTACGCCACCCCCTTCCCCTGTCTTTCTTACCATAAATATTAGAGCCCATTACACCACGATAAAACTAGCATGGTGACCTTCCCCAACAAAGGAGATGTTTTTATAGTGGTTAAATAAGGATCTCTACTATTATGAGGAGAAACACTCGTACATCTAACTTTACAAAATTCTTAAGCTCAAAACAAATGAATTGCTCCATATCCTCCCTTGGAAGAGCCTTCACTTGGAATACCATCCAAAACCCTTCCTCCAAAAAGACTTATGTGGTCACACAAATGCTTATTGCCAGTTTTGTGAGGGGTGACGAACCCTAACTCACTTACATGTTTTTGTAAATTGATTAGAATAAAACATGTGTATTTATTATTAAAGTGCAATATGATCCTAACATGTATACAAATACATATATGGATGAAACATGAGGTTTCTCATTATTTAATGGTTCAACGGTAAGTTGAACACTACAACTTAACATGCGTCATTAAGCTCTGCACATACATGGTTTGGTCAGTATACAATTATACTACAACCTAACATGTCTAATTAAGCTCTACTCATATAGGGTAAGTATACGATTATATACCTTGAACACTTGCAAACTCCTAGCAATTGCAAAACACATATATTTCAGCAAATGTTTCAATCGGCCACAAAATTCTTCCAGATTTGTAAGCCAAACTCCAAAACCCGCTCAGGCGGAGGAAGAACTTTCTTGACACTCTCCCTCTCCATGCATTTCTTAATCCAACCATGGAGCAGTGGAAATCGAGTCTCGAACGGTAGATTAAAATTCCTAATAGTTTAATGTGTGTGGAACCACGACACAAACGGAATGAAGGCAATATCCACGAATCCAAACTCCTCTCCGCTGAAATAAGGCCCTCCCTTCGACATTTGCTTCAGCGCCCCTTAAATGTTCCAGATTCTCCACCATATCCTGCTTAGCCTCCTCCGAGCTTCCGCTTTTGATCTTATTATACGAGATCCCGCTTCATAGATCTACAAACTAGCGAGCATCGGTAGGGAAACTAAATTCCCAAAAATCTCTAAAACAAGAAAAAGGAAATGCTTCGAGCATTTCTTGCTTACCTTCTTGTCTACGAAGTCGGCCTAGAAGCGGGCAAGCACACGTTCATATGGGTCGAGGGCGAAATCGCTTGGAGGTGGCGGGCCTTCTCGATGTATTGAAGAATTATA
>CM031241.1:122990755-123065616 GCA_018340775.1 Taxus wallichiana var. yunnanensis | reverse complement strand
ATTTGTGCGGGTATAGAGGCGGTTCGGCCTAGTGTAGGCAGTCTGATGCACTTACATGCCTTATAGGTGAGATAGCGAGAGGCCGATCTACCGATTTTGATCCTAGAGATCCATTGAGAGAGAGGCCCCACCCTCCACAGACATGCTGATGATGACGCAGGGTGGATGATGGTTATGCGGCATGGTATGATACAGAGCTACCACGACATCTCCGGCATCATAGATGCAGCAACGAGGAGGACATAGCTACGATCTTGGATAGGACCGGAGGGAGAGCATGCCACCGACGCACACACACCGAGATGGCTCTTGAGGAGATCGGAGAGCTCGGCTGAGAGGAGAGGGATGCCCTAATTTTTGGAGAGAGACACCGCTCGCCAGAGGTGAGATATAGCGATCTAGCAGAGGGATCGCTATTATCGACATAGGAGGCCCCCTCGTGGGGCCAAACATGGGAGACAAGTACCATGTCTGAGTCAGGCACATGTGGTACGACCCTAGGAGGAGCACCACCGCAGCGCCAAATTGCCCCAAGCAGAAGACAAAGAAGCACCATTACGAGCACCGTGTACCGTGATCTTGAGCACATATTAGTCTCTCCTCGTTGAGGTGAGATATTATGAGGATGCCTTAGCGCAAAGATGCCCCGATGTGCCTCGGTATGGGGCGAGAGGAGATCAGCCACGGCCTGGCGAGTGGGGCCTCAGGTGGAGGGAGCACCGGAGAGACCGAGGTGGGCAGAGACCTCCAGCAGTTGAGTGCGACTAGCTCGATAGGCGGCGGAGAGAGACTTGGCCTTGTCCGCAGGAGGAGGTGGAGGAGATTGATATATTTTCAGATCCGTGTAGTGATGTAGCCTCGATTCAGGGAAGGCATTGATAGATGGCTTGATTGAAAGCCACCCATTTTTGTTGTAGAGACACACATGTATATATAGATTCATCATTTCATTTGTCATATAATTGTTCTCATGCTTTTGATATACACGGATAGATGTAGCGTAATTGTGATGGATATAGATATAGATTGATAGATGATGAATAGATGTGATTGGATAGATATAGACTGATAGAGGATAGAAATAGATGTGATTTGATGTGATTGATATGTGGATATAATTTTGATGAAAAATAGAGATAGATAGATGTAATGTAACTTGGATGTACATATTTTTAGATATTTTGATGGATAGATAGATAGATGTGATTGATGTATGGATTTTATTTTGATGAAAAATGGATATAGATAGATGTAGTGTAACTTGGATGCACCAGTTTTTAGATATTTTGATGGATAGATGGATAGATGTGATTGATGTACTCGGCATGTTTGAGATGTTAATTTAATTTTGATGAAAATAGATAGCCAGATCCACATGTGTTGATAATACATGCTTTGATAGGTAAGATAATTTTGATTAAATTAACATGTGAAATGTCAATTTGACTGGATGAAAAACAAAGAATAATGGGGAATACTCTTTGCGAGAGCCAAGGATGTAATGAAAACGACCTTGACTAGAAATAAAGAAAATATATCCGGATAAGAAAGAAAATGATAAGTTGGACTCCCAACCGACCATAGATAGAATCTGGATAGGAAATCAAAAGATCATGCATGTAAGGCCCTATATGAGGTTAAAATAAACCTGACACTAACTAGCCACAAAACAGATTTAGGAGGGAAATGAAAGGAGCAGTAAGTAAGTATCTTGTCGGAATTTACAAGGGACAGAATACATGTCCATACTGGGAAAATAGGATTCTCCATATGATCGACAAAAGGTCTTAAATCTCAGCTTCATGATTTTGGCAGAAAAGCAAACTGATCAATGCGGGAAGTTTGCTTGATATGGAAAGACTGATCAATACGGGAAGTCTTTCAGTGATGCTAAAAAGTGTATAAACTGACTGAAAGGCTGATCAATTGTAAGAAGCCCGAATATTTTTTTTGAGAAACAAACCGCCCTTCAAGGGAGCGAATGTATTTTGAATTTTAATGATAGCCATCCTTCGAGGGTATGGTCTATATTTTTCGAATTTTGATGATAGCCATCCTTCAAGGGCATGGTCTATATATTTTCTTTTTGATTCATTTGATAATGTATGGATAGCTGTCCTTCAAGGGATCAGTCTATCTTTTTGGATAGCATCTTTTTCTTTTTTTTTTTTTTTTTTGAAAATCTTTTTGGAAGAAGCTGAGTTTAGACCTAGATAGATCAGATGGAGGGGAAGAGAACATAAAAGAACATGCACTCATGCCCCGAGTAGATCCGATTAAGATAAGCACTTGGGACAGATGAAGTGGTGATTAAGGTATTCCTACCATGAGGAGGAACATATCCAAAAGAAACATGCAATGAGTAGAGCCGCGATACTCATATTTAAGGTAAAAGAGGCAATAGGCGGAGAACCACATAGTTTCGAATCACCATGAAAGTATATGACTGGTTGTTTAGATGGATGAAAGATCTGTGTTGTGACTAGATTTGTGTAAGATAGATTTTAACAGTAGAAGGGCCGTAGATGCAAGGCATTAAGAGGTTCCACTTCAGGTATACCATCCATGGAAGATAAACGATAAGCCCCAGACCCATATTTATGAGTGATAATGTACGGGCCCATCCAGTTGGGAGCAAACTTACCACGCTGACTCCTTTCGAGTGTAGTGACATTTTGGTTTTCTTTAAGAACAAGATCACCAATTTTGAAGTCACGGTGCTGCAAGTGCTTGTTATAAGCACGTTTGACACGCTCAAGATAGACCTGATGATGTTCAAGAGCATTGAGACGCCGCTCATCTAATAATTCAAGTTGTGCTAGACGATTTTGACGATAGTCCTCATCGGAGACAAATTCTCTAAGAGAAACACGGAGAGATGGGATTTGGACTTCCAAAGGAAGAACAACCTCAGACCCATAGACGAGAGAGAAGGGAGTAGCACCAGTAGGAGTACGAATGCTAGTCCGATAAGCCCAGAGAGCAAAAGGGATATGTAAATGCCAATCCCTACCAGCTCGACTGACTACACTTCATGAGGATATTACGCAAAGTTTTATTGGAAGCTTCGGCCGACCATTAACTTGAGGATAGTATGGAGAAGAAAAATTGAGTTTGATATTGAAAGCATTGCAGAGGTTCTACAAATCAACGTTCTTGAAAGACTTACCATTATTTGTGATTAGCTTGTGTGGAACGCCAAAGCGACAAATGATGTGTTGATAGACAAAATCAACTATGGGTTTAGCCTTTGTTGAAGAAAGAGGGATAGCCTCCACCCACTTAGTAAAGTACTCAGTGGCTGTAATGATAGAATGATGACGCTGTGAAGAACGGGGATTGATGAGACCAATAAGATCAAGACCCCATTGCGAAAAAGGCCACAAATCTGCTGTAGGTTGTAAATCTTGACTAGGGATATGTGTGAGATTGGAATGTTGTTGACACTTGACACATTTCTTAGTGTATTCACAACAATCTCGATTAAGAGAAGGCCAATAATATCCCAAACGTAAGATGCGTTTAGCTACAGCCAAGCCACTAAAATGTCCACCACAGATACCGTCATGGACCTCCTGGATAGCTTTAGATGATTCATGGGTTTTGAGGCACCGAAGCAAAATGCCATCAAAGCCGCATTTGTAGAGGATCCCACCTAAGATAGTATAGCGATTAGCATGTTGGATAAAAGGTCTTCTACCATTGGAAGTCAGATCTAGAGGAAGCACCGAATGAGATAGATAATCAACAATCTGTTGATACCACTCATCCTGGGTATGGGTTATGAAAGCATGGATTGAAGTTAGTTGCCTAAGATGAGATGGTTGATCTAATCGTCAGACAAACCACATAAAGTCGCGAGTCCTCGGTAAAAGGTGGGATAAGTGAGGCTAACGAAGCCATTGATCTGCGAATCGATTTGCAAAGGCGAGGAATAGCTTGGATAGTGAATTTATCGAAATATTGGAGTTGAGCAAGAACGATATCACGATATTTTTGAAGGATATCATTCTTGCATTGATAGACACCCGTGACTTGATTAACGATGAGTTCAGAATCACCGAAGATGTCAATATGACGAGCGCCGAGATTAATGGCATTTTGAAGACCCAAGACAAGAGCTTCATATTCAGCCATATTATTGGTGCACCCAAAGTTCAATTTGTGTGCGATCGGGATAGGCGTACCACAAGGAGGAATCATTACGAAACCCGCACCTCCCCTCACGGCATTTGGATCCATCAAAGAAGAGCTTTACTTTAAATGGAGACAGACCAAAATCAATTTGTTGGATATATTCATCGGGGAATTGAGCAAGGGGGTCTTGAGTGTCCGGAAGAGGAGCATCAGCTAATTGATCTGCAATAACCTGACCCTTGATAGACTTTTGTGGGATAAACTCGAGGTCAAATTCTGTCATAAGCATGAGCCAACGAGTGATATGATCATTGTGATAAGGCTTTGCATGAATTGTCTTGAGTGGATTGACACTTGTGACAATGTAAGTTTTGTGATTAAGGAGGTAATGACGAAGCTTAGAAGTTGCAAAGAAGAGAGCACAACACAGCTTTTCAGCTTCGGAGTAATGTGTTTCATACTCATGGAGGGTGCGACTGATGTAATAGACAGCTTGTTCTTTACCGCAAGTGTCCCGATGTGAGATCATGGCTCCCAGAGCATGGTCAGTCACAGAGATATAAAGATAGAAAGGCTCCCCCTCGCGTGGAGGTGTAAGCATAGGTGGAGAAAGAAGATAAGCTTTGAGATCATCAAAGGCCTTTTGGCAATGTTCATCCCATTCAAAATGAACATTCTTACGGAGGAGATGGTGAAAAGGTTGACAACGGTCCGACAATTATGAAATAAAACGACACACCGATCAAGATGTCCTTGGAGACTCATGGAGTTGCTTTAAGTTAGAAGGGGGAGGCATCTCAAGGATAGCTTTTATTTTTGCGGGGTCTACTTCAATACCCCTAATGGAAATGATAAAACCTAAAAGTTTACCAGTGAGAACGCCAAACACACACTTAGATGGATTTAGACAAAGGCAAAAGTGGATAAGCCTCTCAAAGAGAGGTGCAAGGATGAAAAGATGATCCCGACGACGCGTTTGGATTTACCAAGGAGATCGCCAACGTAATCTTCCCGCGTTTTGTGTAAGAGATCATGGAAGATGTAGGTCATTGGTCGCTGATAGGTTGCTCCTGCGTTCTTAAGACCGAAAGGCATGACGCGATAACAAAAGGTCCCCCAAGGAGTTATGAAATAAGTCTTATGTTGGTCTTCTGGTGTGATGAGAATTTGATTATATCCAGAGAAACCATCCATAAGAGAAAGCATCTCATGACCCGCAGTTAAATCCACGAGTTGGTCGATATTAGGTAGAGGAAAATCATCTTTTGGACAAGCAAGATTAAGATCCCTAAGTCGGTACATATTCGAATTTTCCCAAAGAGCTTTAGTTACTGGTACTACATTGGAAACCCATTGTGGATAATCAATGGGTTGGATGAAGTTAGCCGAGAGCAAGCGCTGTAATTCTTCTTTAATAAGAAGGGCTACTCTAGGGTGCATTTTACATAATTTTTGTTTAACTGGTTTGATGTTGGGAAGAGTAATGATATTTTGGACCACAATATCGGGATCGAGTCCCTGGCATATTCTCATATGACCAAGCAAAGGCTTGACGATGTTTGGAAAGAAAAGTGGTAAAATCTCCTAACCCCGTGGATTAAGGGATTGGCCGACCTTAATGATGCGAGGGTCTTGAAGTCCCTATATTAAGGTCGACAAGTGGCTTCACTGAGAAGCGTAGACATGTCAGAAGGAATATTCTTGGGAAGATATGAATCCTCTGCCCCCAGATAGGTGAGGACAGAATCATCATCTGCACAGTGGATAGTGTTGATAGTAGGAGAGTCGTCTCCAACTATTTCAGGGAAGATTAACGGTATGGAAGCAGACCTGTTGTTAGTCTTATAGGCTAGCGGCCCTAAGGAAATGGTATTGATAAAAAAAAGTTAGGCGGGATGGAAATGTCATCGTCCACATCGAGTGATGCTTCTGACTTAGCGGGAGAAGATGGTTCCTCAATAGGAAGAGGCTCATCGAGAATAGTGACGGTGGCTTTTGAAAGAGGTTTAAATCCTAAACCAAATTTTTGATGTGGCATGAGAGTAGGAATGGATGTGAGGTCATGCACACCTTGTTCATATTTTCCTAGGCCAAAACCCTTCCACGCACATCGATATAAATAAGTTTTTGCAAACGTGGGATTCTGTAGATAATCGAACCTCGTTAAGTAAGGTTTGGTCCTCGGAGGAGAATCAGGTGATAGTGAGGCGTATCAAGACCACCGTAGATGAAATTAGTCTGTTGATTGGGCAGACCAATGGTGAAAATGCGACCGAGACCTAGTTGAAATTCAGGTTGTTTGTCTGGTCTACCATACTCACTAGGTTTGAGATGGGCGTCGAAAGAAAAAAGAGG
Source organism: Taxus wallichiana var. yunnanensis (assembly GCA_018340775.1). Taxonomy (NCBI): domain Eukaryota; kingdom Viridiplantae; phylum Streptophyta; class Pinopsida; order Cupressales; family Taxaceae; genus Taxus; species Taxus wallichiana. The sequence continues at coordinate 123,059,124 of CM031241.1, read as the reverse complement.
AAGCTCTCCCAGTGAGAAACGCTGCAATGTCTCTTCTAGATTTTGTAAATCCGGTAGTTTGGTTGCAGGTATGGAAGAAGATGAGGCCCCGTCAAGAGAATAAGCATTTTCCTTTAGAGGGGCAGACCTTGTGTTCATGTCGCATTGTGCGGAAGGAAAAGGATCTCCTGGATGAGTATATATTTTTCCCTCATATTGATATTTTAAGCATCGATGGAGGGTGGATGGGACACAATGCATCATGCAAATCCAGGAGCGTCCGAGGATCATATTATAGTGGAATTTTCCTTCGAAAATGTAGAAGAGTTCGTGAAGCAGCTTCTTACCTACTCGAATGGGTAAGATCACAGTTCCTAAAGTAATCAAGCTAATGATCGTTAAATGATCGAAGGGCGAAAGGCGGGGGTGACACTACATTCTTTGGTAACTTAAGTTGCTCGAATGTGTGCAAGGAGATGACGTTGAGTGCAGCTCCACTGTCGATCATAACGTGTTTTAATGTAGTGTTGTCGATTTGGACTGTGATAAAGAGGGGAGCCTCCAAATCCTCTGAAGAAAGAGGAGGAATTTCCGAATCTTCAAAAGAAATGGCGGTTGATGGTCTATTCAATCCAACAACCAACTCGAAGGGCTGGGGCTCATCTGAATTTACTGCGATGTGACGCAGATTATCAATCAGAGCCTGGCGATGTTGTGGAGAGGATTGGATGAGGTCAAAAAGAGACATTTTGACCGGAGCCTGGGTGAGTTGTTTCATAACACTCTCCTCAACTGACACGGGAATTTGAGCCCGAGGTGCAGCACGAATAGAGACCCGAGGTCGTGGGGCTAATGAGGAAGGAGGAACTCCTTCGGGGGCTGCAGAAATGACAACCCGTGGTCGAGATGCTGTAGATGAAGATGGATTATCATAGTGTTGGGTTCTAGTGGCGATATGGATTGTGTCAATTTGAGAAGGTGGAAGATCAATTGGAGTGGAATCACTAGAGGTCTGAGTGGATCGTTGGGGCTCAGATGGAGCTAAGATGACAGGAGATACTTGTTTCTCCTCCTCCAGCAAAAGATCACTTTCTTCCAAAAGGTTGTTGACGACAGATTGAAGAGCTTTACATCCCTCAGTATCATGACCCGGGGTACGGTGGTAAGCACAAATCAGATCAGAGTTAAACCAGGTAGGTTTAACTCCTTTAGGGTTATAGGGTTTAATCGGAGGAAGAGATATGGATGAAGATTGGATAAGTTGGCGAAGGATTTCGGTGTAGAACCCGGTAGACGAAGATGAGGACAGAGATGATGAAGGTGCCTCTTTTACTTTAACAGATCACTGAGGTAAAAGAACTGCATGTTAAGTTCTGATCTTTTTAGGGATCATCTTATTTTTGGACATCCTGGAGGAGTAGTCTTGGGCACTTGAGATGGAAGTAAGTGAGACATGATTGATTTTGGTGGAGGGGAGCCCTAAAATAGATTTTGAAGATGATGGAGATGTGACAAGTGTTGTGGTCTTCAAAGATAAAGGAGGTTGCTTGGTCGAATCTACCGATGATTTGGATAATGTCGTTTTAGATGAGGAAGAAGCTCCCAAAGTAGGTGTAATCGGAGGGACATAGGGCGCCCTGGCTTTTGGTAATGAAGATGATGATCCTGATAGAAGAGGTGACGTCCTTTTAGTAGGTAAGTCCACTTTTCGGGGTGTTGGTGAAGAATGTGTTGTAGAAGAAGATGATGGTTTCGATAAGTGTGTAGAAGAAGACGCCTTCTCAGCGGACAAATCCAATCTTTTATGGGGCGTAGAGAGAGATTTTTGTGGGAAAGCACCAAGGGTCTTGATGGTTCGAAATATGGGCTTTCCTTTTTCAGGGATGGTGACAACTTCAACGGCATAAGGTGATTGTAACCTTTTCGGGGGAAGCAAATGGGGAGGTACTGATGGCGCAACGTTAGATTTTGGTTGTCTCGGTTTAAGTTCAGGAACCGAGCGTATAGGTGTTGGTGCTACTTCTTTTGATTTTCCCTTAATAGGCAAAATAACATTAGTGATGGAAGAAGTGAGTGATGAAGAAGTTCCTGCGAAGGGACTTCAAAAAGAATTATGGGTGAAACTACTATAGGAAAAGAGAGAGGAAGAGTCAAAATCGAAGACGCTTCCATCGAAGTTGGCACAATTATCGGTATGTTCACCGGGGCATAGTTGCAGCGAGAATGGGAGCAAGAAGTAGATGTATCTGCAAAGTGGAAACTCGAAGGGATGTAATTGCCTCGAGCATTGAAAGAATGTTTGATGATGAGACAGATGAGGATGACACTGTCTCGGGTATGGATGGAAGGTCAGACAAAGGAGAGGAGAGAGATGAATCCGTATCTAGCAATGTAGGAATATTCAAAGACGGGCTATCTGAAGATGGTGGAATTCCAGTGATTGACGAAGTGGAAGGAGGTTCGATTTGGTCGATGTGTTTGCAGATGGCTTGGTTTCGAAGAAGATTCTTCAAAGAGAGATGAAGTTGATAGTATGAGTGTTTGGTTTTTGAGACTCTGAAGCATTATGGTTCGGGAATGATTAGGAAAAGGTTGTTTAAAAACATCCAAAGTGCCTAATTTGGGGAGCATTTGGGTTATCCAGAATGAGCTTGCCTTTATCAATGAATTTCTGGACAAGATTTTGAAATTCGACATCGTTCAATGTCATGACCTTTGGTTCTATGATAATGATAGAAATCATTTTCCTATACCAGAATGGGCATTCTTGGCTTTCATCAATATTCCTAATGGGGAAGTTCGATCATGTGGACTTCCAACATTTTTTTCAGATAGAAGCATATGATTCCCCCAATGAAGCGAAGGATCGAGATGATGAAATCCCTTTTCGAGAAGATGAGGGTCTCTTCATGGTGTTTGATTAGAAGTGGTATCGGCTCGTGGTGTTTTTAATACGATAGCGTTGGTGGATCCTTGATTCTTGTCTTTAGAAGTGGAAGAATTTGGTTTGGTAAACCGAGAAAAATCTGGTTTAGATTTAGAGCGAAGTTTTAGCTTCCCTTGTTCAATGGCGCGAGATTCAAGTTTGCGTGCCATCGTAAAGGCTTCTTCAAAGGTGTGAAAAGTCTAGATCCTTAAAGTGGAAGAAATGTGATTAGCACAAGATCGAGTAAACAACTCGATTTGTTGGGATTGAGGAAGGGAGAAAGACAATTGGTTGATTATCCCTCTCCAACGAGCGACAAAGTCTCGCAATAGACTCATCATCGAGTTGACGAATGTTATAAAGATATGTAATCAAGATCTTATGCGTGATATTTATTGAAAAGTTTTCAACAAACATCCGGGCCAATTGAGAGAAAGAAAACAAGGAATGTTGAGGAATGTTATTGTACTCGGTCTAAAGCGGGACTCGCTAGAGACATAGGAAAGTATGGAGCATAAGCTCCCGATCCCGGGACTATGAGGTAGCAAGCATGTTTGAATGCTCGCAAATGTTGTTGAGGGTCCTCTCGACTATGAAATTTTGAAAATTTAGGAAGTTCCCATTGGGGAGGATAAGGCTTAAAAGCCACTGAGGGGTGAATGGGTTCATTACACACTTCTTCAAAGGAGTATGAAGGACGAGCCCCTTTTGTGGAGGCTTCCAAGTCTGTGATTTTCTTGAAAAGAATTTGAACTACGCAGATTGAGGAGGAGGCACACTGACATGTCCTACATAAGAAGCAAATGGTGGATGTTGTTGAGGTGTCAACGGGGATTCATCTGTTGATTGATAGGATGATAAGAGGAGTAACCAGGGGTTCTGGGTGACACCTGGTGGGGTATTTGTTGTGAAGTAGCTTGTGTATAGGCAGGCTGTGAGATAATAAGTGGTTGAGAAAATGAAGGTTGGATGACGGGTGGAGCCTGTGATTGGTGGACTCCTATGCTTGTTGACTGAATCGGGATAGATTGAGGACCATGAGTACCAATTTGATTGGACATATTGGGGAACAAGACCTGAAAGAGGCTTTCTACTGCCGGATTAGGCATTAAGGGTGCCGATGCTAGAGGATGGGCGAAGGTCACTGTTGCTGGAACATTGGAAGAAAGACCCACTGGAGGACGAGAAGCAGGAGCCAACTGACTATTCGGAGGGGGTTGGCTCATAAAGGGGTACTGACCTTGGGACACGATGGAGGGCATAGATGAATTAACAACAATATGTGGGTGCGCAGATGCACTCATTATAGCCAGGGCAGAGGACCTCTCAGAAGTAGGTTGTGGAATATTCGAGGTAACTGCGGTGTTAGGAATAGGTAAGACTATTTGAGAACTAGTCGATATGGTCGGTGGAAGAGAAAAAGGAGGCACAGGGGCCCCGCCCTTCTCCGTGACTCGAGGCGAGAGAGATGATGTAAACTGTTCTACAAAGGCCTGGGATGGTTCACGAGAATAATCGTACACTTGCTGGATTGGTGGTCCTTGATCAGATATTTGAATAGACTTGTGTACTAGGTAGTCCATGAGGGCTACCGGATTGCGATCGAGGAACGCCTGAAATTCAGGATCCCCGCGAGGAACATACTCTGAGTCAGAAGTAGATGATATTTCTGAAGGACTAGGGGAAGCTGGACGTGATGGGGTTGCTTTGGCTTGATAGAAAGGATTATATGACCAGGATGGGGAACCAACTAACAGCGGTCCCGAGGAAGATTTGGGGGGTGCCGAAACATCCACACTAGTGGTAATCTCGGAAGAAGAAGGGGCCAGTTGAGCCATTCTTCTAGATTGTAACCGAGTGATGACCGTCATAAACACGCAGAAAAGAAGATTGACCTAACTAATGCACAGACAATTCAAGCAGCGCAGGTGATTATCTCCTTTAAGTTTTGATGCTTTTAAGAAAGAAAATATTAGGAAGGCTTTTAGAACAGAACTACTCGAGATAGCCAAACTAAGGATGGTTTGGGGAATGTTTGGTGAGGAGTCCCAAGGCACTTCAAGAAAAGACCGGTACGTGGCTTCGATATAGGGCCTACCCCGCACTTCACACGCCGCTGCGATAAGGGAGTCGGGTGCTTTGCCAATATATACCAGAACTTCCGTGAATTTATAGCGCGGCCCGAGTACCGCGTAGGCTCTTCCTCTTGGATGTCACTTCCAAGTAGGCGAGGCCAGGGAAGGAATTTTTGTTTAAATGCTTTATACCTAGTGATTTTGGCTTTGTGTGCAAGGGTGAAAAATAAAAATCAAATAGTGTCACTACCGATTTTGATCAATTTTCCAACCTAATTAAAACTAGATGAGAAACATACAACAGCAATGACAAAGAAAAAGTTCTTTTTAAGCACTTAAAAACAAAGTGTTTGATTTCGATGAAGACAAGTCAAACAAATTCTTTCCCAAATGCGATTAAATTATTTTTAAGCACCAAAAATTGAAATGTTTGGATGTGATAGAGAACAAACAACTTTTTTTTTTTTTTTTAGTTCCTAAAAAGGAGAAAACACCGTAAAAGAGAAATACCTGTAGATTTATCTCTCCAAGGTGTGTGGACTTCAAAAAGCGCGTTGTTGAGCTCTTCCCCTAACAATCCCACGAACAAAAAGTGCTCCGCAAGAAGAGGTTAAGCAAACACCAAACAAAATCCAGAAAGATATATCCGGATAATGGTGAAACGGAAATTTCTATTTCAAGGAACTAGAAAAATTTCAAGGAAATAAAAATTTCACATAAAGAGCAAGATTAAAACGATGAAAGGAAATGCTCAAGCAGAACTGATAGAAATCAGTGAAGAAAAAGAACAAAGCTCAAAACTAGAAAAGAAATGAACTTGCCAATAAGGGACTTTGGTTAGGTCCCACCGTGCGTGCCGAATGTAGATCAAGGATTTCGCGCTTGTTCCGTCCAAGTTAATGCACCAAACTAAACACAAAACCCCGAAAAAATCCAATAAAATTGATACGATGGACAAGATCCGAAGATGTAGGTGGATAAGGAGGTCGATGTAGATAAGACGGAGCACACGAGCAATTCGCACAATAGATCCGAGTAACTGCAAGACACCGATGCTTGAATGAAAAAGACCACGTTAAAAGGTATTTAGGTGGACTCGCCCGAGAAGCGGGTCCGGGAAGCGATAAACTTCCTCGACGGATGTCACCCATGTTTTCAATTAACAAGAGAAGAATACATGATAAAAGATGTACGTAAGGACTATATTTTCTCGATTACGTAATGAAACCGAATTTAAACAAGAGATGTAAAGCTACGTAAAACAGAAACTATGAAATAAAGCTGGATTTGTGTTACCTGTGTCCTTTTACCTGTCTGCAGGATGATCGGCGTCGATTATGTAGAATCGGCGTCGACTGATGTGATCGGCGTCGATTATGAAGGATCGGCGTCGACTGAAAGTAGATCGGTCGATCGGGGACAGTGCGAGAAGATTTGGAAATCGGAAAGTGAAGGCCAGATCGTCAACGTCTGCTGGATGTGCCGAAGTCGGTGAGATACTGGAACAGAGTCACCAGAAGATCAATGGATACGTGCGATGTTGATGTGATAAGAGCAGAGTAACGGTGCTCCTCTCAGGGATTGATTCGGACAAGATCCGCTCTCATTTGATACACTTGATGCTAAAAGATCTCTCGTTCTCTTTCTTACAACCTGTGTCTCTGTGTCGTGATCTGTCTCTTTCTCTCTCTCTCCGTTCGTGCGTGTGTTCTTCCTCTTCCAGAACTGAGTTCTGGGCTTCTATTTATAATCGGCGCCGCTCCTAAAAAATCGGCGCCGACCAGTATAGGTCGGCGCCGATCGCGGAACAGACTCCCGAGATGGCCAAAATGAACGATTTCTAGAAAGATAAGAGTTACCCCAAATACGGGAAATATCCCGCTTGGGGAAGAGGAAAAATAGGGGTGATACATAGATAGGATAAATGTGGGGTAGATAAGTGGTTAAGATACATGTGAAGAGGTGTAATTAAATATTTAATATTTAATTACTCACGGGTAAGATATAATGGGGTGAATTAAACTTAGGATAGGTGTTTAAATCACAAATCGAATAATATCCCAAGGGGATAGTGGTGACATAAACGTGCCCCAGGTTACCCGAAAGCGAGTAAATGAATGTGAGGGACACTAAATTGAGTAACCAATTTTAAGTGTCTAGAAAGATAAGAAATCTACTCTGAAAAATCATATTCCATACCTTAACTCTTATCTATACATGTAATCTTATCTTTTAAGATAAGATAAACCTTATCATTTCACATGGGTTCCACATTTTTAGACTTTTTACAAATAAAATACACAAAATATTTATAACCTCACTCCTTGTACTTATTACCAATATAATATTTCTAATTCCTAATCATGTAGACCCTACTTCTCTACTTACCCAAACTTTTACATTTTAACATTACAGACCACTTACGACAAATATTTACTTTTACCACAACATTCCAATTGTACTTTTGACTATTACCGTACTATACATTATTGGTGGCGTTGATCTTGGAAGTGCCATTATCTTCTATCGATGCTACTACTAATTATACTTAACAACATCCATACATTAATGAAATATAAATTATAGAGGAAAATTTTAGTGTTTATAGATCACAGGATCGCCACCTGGGCGGGACGGCGGTCTTGTCACTTAAGACCAAAATCTAAGAAAAAACCGGGGCAAGGGGCAGAACAAAGCATGTGGAGGCTGGGTGAGGCATGCGGGATACAAACGTATACTTGACAAGATTTTCTGGATCCTGAACACCTTGTGAGGAGACCTGTATCATCATTGGGGTATGTGTAACATCTTTCGGTGGTGTAGTACCCTACAATTTTGGGTACGTACATATTTCCCCCTCGAGAGAAGCGTTTTAGCCATGAAGAGGTGTAAAATGGTGGATCCGAGTATGGCAGTCCCAAAATGGGGAGTTAGGAATTATACCTGACACGCCCGTGTGTCGGAAAGTCACCATCCAAAATCCCACTATCTGTAAAATGAAAAAGGGGACTCAAGTGCAGATAGATAAAATAAATTGAGAAATAAAACTAAATTGATATGAAATGAGGACTTACCATCTGCGTGGGGTTTAGAACTTACCTCCGTCGATGCTCCAACCCTGCGAAAGACATTCAAAATTAATTTTAGAAAGCTATATATATATATATATATATATATATAATGAACTCATTTCACTATTCATTTGTGCGGATTGATTTGATAGTTTTTGAGCTCTGGGACCCACGGTGATGGTTTTTGATGAGAGTATAGTCAAAACGTTCATGGTGAGATAGTGATCATGCCTCCGAGAGTGGAACATCGACCCGTGAAGTCTTAGGTTAGTTCTTCTCAATTTATTGTTTTTGAACCTAAAATGTAGAAATGATAAAATCTTTGTCTTGGGGGGGTTATTTTTGAAAATGCTAGTTTTAAATGAGTCTCTGGGGGCGCCCATAGGGTAGGTTTTTATTTTAGTTGAAATGGTGTATTTTTCTTGCTTTTAGGCATTTTTAGGGCTTCTGAGCCGTTCGCCGCTTCGGGATAGGACCGCCGCCGCCGCACAGGTGGTGGCGGTCACGGGCCGCCGCACTGCGCAGGTGGCGGTCACGGGACCGCCACCCTAGAAGGTGGCAATTATGGAACCGCCACTCTGCACAGGGCAGCGGTTCACAACAGAATCCAAAAAAAGATGTTTATTTACTTGTTTTCACATTTTTAGCATTTTTACATGTTCTTGTTAGCTTTTCTAATCAGATTTTGTTACTAACTTACTCTTTTTCTGTGTTTTTGGGTGGATGCAGAAGGAGGAGTACATTAGATGGAGCCGAGAGAGGGAGTGTGATTGGCTCCCAGCAGTGTTAGAGGCACTCACTTAGGTAGAGCGAGATACTCTTCAGAGGGTTGGCATTTGGAGGATTACACAGGTCCCTCATGTTGCACCTGCTAGTCACATATTATGTGACTTATTTTCATATTGGGATGCAGATCGGAACACTTTCCAATTTCCAGGAGCTAGGGGTGAGTGGACCATTACCCTAGAGGATGTTTACCGCATATTGGGGGTCTTGATTCTTGGGAGGTGGTTTTCTCTCAAGACAAGCAGTGTCTAGATCTCGGAGTGGTTCAAGTGGGCCACTTATATGGGGGAAGTCATTGTTTCCATGGGGTTAAAGAAGGGGGTGAGGTCCACTCCATTGTTGAGTCGACATTCTGTGCTCCGCAAGGCTATCATGGGAATCCTTGCTTCGAGATTTATTGGGGACAAGGGAGGGGACACTCTCTTATATTGTTGGGCTCCCATTATTACATAGATTGAGGGCCATGGCCACATTTACTCTTGGGGGGCAAACATCCTCAGGACCACCTACCAAGATTTATATAGGGTGGTCCGACTATAGGGATAGTCATTAAGCCACCCCTACTCTTGTCATGAGTTAGGTGTATGAGCACATCACTCCGTATGGGAGAGGTGTACAGGCAGTGGATCCTGGGGCCATCAGGGTAGTTAGGTGGATAAGGATGACCATTCTTAGAGTGCCTCACAAGCCAGTGGCCTCTTTGACCACCGAGACATGGAGGCTACTTCTTATCAAAGCCATGGCAGGTTATGGGAAGAGGAGACTGTTACATTGATTGCTTGCCACACTACCAGTCAGCTGGTAGATAGGATGGGGAAGTTAGAGATCCACCCCTTCGACAGAGTACCATAGTAGTTCGGCCTCCCATACATCGACATGCTTCCTCTAGTAGGGCCAGTGTATAGATCTGTTTGTGAGGCTCGGGGAGGTCCTAGAGGCCAGGGTTGGACTATAGTCACTCCTGGTGTTCCCATCATAGTTAGGAGGGTGGTTCATGCTTGAGGGGTAGCCAGTGCTCCTTAGGCACCTTTACTTCAGATTACCGCCGGTCCTTCCCATAGCAGAGATGAGCCTAACGCGAGACTCGAGTCCGAGGAGTTCACCGGGAGAGACAGAGGAGGAGACAGAGGAGATGGAGATAGAGGAGACGGAGACCAGAGTTGGTGGGACAGGTGAGGAGGATGACAACAATTCTTAGTGGCATGACACTCAGGATATCCCGTCGGCCGAGAGAGGCGAGAGCAGAGGGCGAAAAGGTGACTCGATTTTAGAGGAGTTTCCTTCTTAGGATTTAGGGGAGATGGTGAGTCAGTGGTAGGTCGTCACATTGCTCTAGATGTGGGAGAGGGATGAATGTCGGGCAGCATTAGTGGCGAGCATGGATCCCAGAGATCCTACCTAGAGGCTTGAGATCCGAGTGAGTTACCACTCATTTCTTGACTTTACTTTAGTTAGATCCGAGGAGTTCACTTGGGGAGAGACAGAGGAGGAGACAGAGGAGATGGAGATAGAGGAGACGGAGACCAGAGCTGGTGGGACAGGTGAGGAGGATGACAACACCCGAGTGGCATGACACTCGGGATATCCCGCCGGCCGAGAGGGCGGAGCAGAGGCGAAAAGGTGACTCGATTTTAGAGGAGTTTCCTTCTTAGGATTTAGGGGGAGATGGTGAGTCCGTGGTAGGCCATCACATTGCTCTAGATGTGGGAGAGGGATGAATGTCAGCGGCAGCATTAGTGGCAGGCGTGGATCCCAGAGATCCTACCTAGAGGCCTGGAGATCCGAGTGAGTTACTACTCCTTTCTCGACTTTGCTTTAGTTAGAATTGTTTAGTTGTTATTTCCTTTTGTTGTTTTGTTTATCTTTGGTTTTATTCGGACAACTTTCTAACTTGCGTGTTTCTCTTTCTTACTTGCAACGACTACGAGGGATGGTGAGACTTGATTCACCGGGTGTGTGCCGACACTCTATTGCTCCCTTCTGATGGTACCTGGGCTAAGCTCACTGAGGACATTGGGAGACCTCGGCTGGTCGAAACATAGATGTCTTTGCCCCTATCTGGAAGGTGGCAAAGATCATTACCTCCCTTCGCACCGAGCTGGCTAGATATAGGACTGCTGAGCGCTTGATGAGGAGGAGTCACTCTCATAGTGAGACCACAAACTGCTTGGTAATGATCATGAGTCCTCCATCCATTCGGAGCGTCATCGCCGCAGGAGTCCTAGGCATGGTCATACACCCTCTGAGGGAACTCGCAGAGGCTAAGAGATCATAGTGTCTTCTTATAGCGACCTTTGGTCGAATATATGTACAATTGTTTTGTATTTATGGGCTCATTGAGCATTTTGACCATGCCTAAGTGCATGATGGCATTGTATACGAAACACCATATATATATATATATATATATATATATATATATCCTTTTGGATCTAGAATCTTGGTGCCTAAAATTTTGTGACTCGTTTCCATATGTATACTAGATGTTTTTAGAGTATTTGTTTTCATGCTTTTCAGAATGTATGCAATGGATGACAAATGATAGTAAACAAAATGTTTTACTTTGTATGCTTTTATAATGCTGATATGCAATGATGACGAACACGTTGTAGTATTGAAATTTTGGCCTCTTTGGGAAATGTCTGTGATTTCTTCTTATGTTGGCAAAATGTGATGAATGTATAGTGATAAAGAGCTGAACTTGCCCCACTCCCAACTCCACGCAACTTGCAAGAAGATGCAAGGGCTCAACACCAAGAGTTGGGGAGGGCATAAACCTGTACAAGTTTGATTGAATGGAATGATGAGAGATAGACGAACTAGTGATAGAAACCAAACTTAGACCTACACACTTACCCTACTCGAACTACCACTAAGCTTAAAATGCCACTTAATTTCAAGTTTATCTAGACTTAGATCTATAAATGGCAACCTGGTTGACAAAATCTGGTTTTGAGGATTTGATCTCTTTGGAATTTGGATATTTGTTTTCACTTAATATAATTTGATTTGTATTTCTAACATACCAAGATTTGTTAATTTGTGTGAATGGACCCCCACATCCTACCTCACGCCACTAGTAAGAAGCAATGTCACTAAAGGCAAGGGTATAGGTGAGTAAGGGCACTTCTTTCCTTTCCCAAACTCACAACACTAGTAAGAGGTGCGGGTTTATCACCGAAGGTTGGTCGGGAAAAGAAGTGTGTAAATTAAAAATATTTTGTTTGCTTGGAATTTTTTATTTTATTTGATTTTGACACTTCGATCTGTGACTTTGGGATATCCTTTCTTTCAAAGATACTTAAGAGGGGTAGATGTGACACCAAGAAGCTTCTAGAACAGATCGTAGGTAAGGACAACTTCACCTAGTGGAAAGAAAGAGCAAAACCAAGTATGCAAACCTTGGTATGGCTTTTTTCAATACTTGTCTATCAAAATTGATGAGAAGATTTGAAATTACTTGATGATGTTTGAAGAGATGTGATTTGAATGCTTTTGTCAATATTTTCATAAATTTGTAAAATATTTCTTAAGAGTGAGTTCCTTGACTACAATTTTTACGAAATGAGTGGACAAAATGAAACAGCTAAATGACTAATGCAATGTAGGTAGCTATAATGTACAAGTGGTGATTCTGATGTCTCGTGCGTAAAACCGTTTAAGATGCAAGGATTTGACGGTTTCATTGAATTCCTCACCTTCTAGTGTGCACAAAAGACATGCACCATTTCCTTAGCCTTTCATGACTCGGTATGGGCTCAACCACTTGGGCCGGAACTTCCTTCCTTCACCGATTTTCTTATCAATTTGGATGTCTAGTCTTAGAACTAGATCTCCCTCATATATTTCTCGCTCATAAACTTTTTTGTTATACTTCCGGAAAATTTGGTCAGCATAGGCTCTGTGTCATTGTTCAGCATTTATCCTAGCTTCATCAAGGCTTTCTAGTTGAGAGAGACGTGCCTCCCGTAGGCTTCTTCATCTAAAATCCCTTGTAATGAGATTCGGAGACTGGATATTTCAACCTCAAGTGGGAGAACTACTTCCGCCACGAATACCAACGAGAAAGGGGTTGCTCCTGTTGGTGTTCTTATTGAGGTTCGGTGGGCCCACAAGGCTAGGTATAGTTTTAGATGCCAATATCGCTTGTTTTCTTTAACCATTTTGAGGAGAATAGATTTTAATGACTTGTTTGTTGCTTCGGCTTGCCCATTGGCTTGAGGGTAGTAAAGAGAGGCCATGTGATGGTTTATTTTGAATTTACTGCATAACTCACGAACCTCATCATTTTTAAAGGATGTGCCATTATCTAAGATAATGATTTGTGGGACACCACTTCTAAAAATGATTTGGTTCAAAATGAATTTGGAAATTAACGAACTGCATCTTGTGGTGAGAGGCATGGCCTCCACCCATTTGGTAAAATATTATGTGGTGTAATTATAAAATTATGGCCATCGGTTGATGAGGGAGAGAATTTACCTATCAAGTCTAAACCCCACATGGAGAAGGGCCACGGGGTTGTTATTGGTTACAAGGATTGTGCTAGCATGTGAATCTCGTGAGAGAATTCTTGGCATTTGTGGCACTTACGTATAAACTCTATTGTGTCATGTTCGAGAGTGGGCAAAAAATAGCCCATCCGATGTATTTTGCGAGCAGTGGCATGACCATTGAAGTGGCCTCCACATATCCCACTATGGGATTCATAAAGAATCTTCTTGGATTCTTCTGTGTCGACGCATCTTAGAAGCATGTCGTCGAAGGATTTACGATAGAGTACTTGTTCTAAAACAACATATTTAGTAGTGATAATGCGTAACCGCCTTCTTTGTTGCGATGTGGCACTTTTTGGGTATGTGTGGTCCATGATAAAATTGATGATATCAGTGTACTAGGGACATGTAGAGATGGGGGCCTGATTTCAAAAAAAGTATATACACTCATCAGGAAAGTCCAAATTTACAGATTGCCTCCATCTAGTGGATTGTCACCTAACTAGTTTGCAATGATTTTTCCCTTATGCATTTTTGGTTTACAAATGTTAACTCAAATTCTCCCATTAAGGTTATGAAACGCCCACCATTTTTATAAAGACCCTTGCGTGAGGAAAATTCAGTAAATGATCTGTCTTTATAATGACCCTTGTTTCTTGGTTCAACATGTAATGTCTTGAATGTTTTGTTGCAAAGACTATGGCCAGGCATTCTCTCTCTGCTTGTGTATAAAGTGTTTCATAATCAAGCCACATTCAGCTAATTAAATAGACCGCACGTTCTCACTTATCATTGTCTTCGGGGCAAAGCATGTAGGGCAAGCGAGACATCGTGGCTCGTGAGTATAGTATTAAAGGGTGGTCCGGTTTGGGAGGCATTAACATGGGTGGAGATAACAAGAAGCATTTAATTGATTTGAAGGCCTTGTTGCATTCTTCAGTCTAATTAATGTTATAATTTTTCTTTAATAAATTGTTGATTGGATGAATAGTAAAACTTAAATCCGGGATGAATGTTTGGATTGCACCGAAGTTTCCCGAGAAATGAACCGATTCGCATTCTTCCGATGGTGGAATCATTTCGAGGACAACCCAAATTTTAGCTGGCTTGACATCAATCCCTCGTGAAGATATAATGTAGCTTAAGAAGCTTGCCTCCTGTCACACCAAACACGCACTTCTCTGGGTTCAATGTGACACCATATTCAATTAATCGTGAGAGGATGATAGGGAGCACTTCGGATGATCACAATGCTTCTTTGCCTTGGTAAATAAGTCATCCACATAGGATTCCACAATTTTATGGATGAGATCATGGAATATGTAAGTCATTTCCCGCCGATACATAGCGTCGGCGTTCTTAAGACCAAATTACATGACATTGTAGCAATAAGTTCCCAAGGAGTTATGAATGTAGTTTTGGCTTGATCCTGTTCGGATATTTTAATCGATTATACCCGAGAACCCATCCATGAGGGACAACAATTCAAATCCATTTGTTGCATCAACAATAACGTCAATGGATGGTAATGGGAAATCATCCTTGGGACAAGCTTTGTTAATATCCCGAAAATCTATGCAAATGCGTATCTTGCCATTCTTTTTAGAACGGGGATGATATTAGATACCCATTGTGAATAGCCAATGGGTTTGATGAATCCCACTTAGAGAAGTTTTATTACTTCCTCTTTTACCATGAGAGCCACTTTTGGCTTATTTGGTCTTGACTTTTGTTTAATTGGTTTTGCATCCGGTTTAGTGACAAGGTTATGTACCGCGATGTGTGGTGCAATGCCTATCATTTATTTATAGTTAAATGCCAAATCCTTTTTATGGTTTTTTAGGATTTGGGTGTGTATTTCTATATCCTCCGAGTTAAAGTGGATCCCAACTTCAAAAATTTTGATTCTTCCTCCGTCCGATGTTTATGTCAATGGTTTATTCTATTAAAGAAGCATTACCTTCTTCAAATTCAAGTGGGGCTGGAGGTAGTTCCAAGCTTTCTCTATCTTCTATCTTGTAGATATCGAGATCCTTTTGTTGAGGAGACTCTACCATGGGATTTCCAAAATAGGAAGAAGAATGTGGTATTAGGGAAAGATCTACTATGCAGTGAGCAAGGTGTAGCTCCGCATAGGCGTTTAGATATTCGAGAGTGATTCTATCATCATCAAAGTGATCCATGATAGGAAAATCATTCTTAGCTTCTCCATGAATCAGGAGTGGGTTTGTTGGTATTTTACGCACTAATGGTTCAGTATGAAGTGATACTGTGAAATTTGTATCTTCCAACTCACTGTTTGGAGTGAAACGAGAAGCTGAGGTTGCTATTGAATCTATGAGAAGGTTCTACTCTCATGGGATTGCTTCAATTGATATGAAGTTAAACCCCTTGCTTAGATCTAATACTGCTATTTTTTAGAGTTGTAAATGTTCAGCCCTAGTTTCATATACCTCAGAGACTTGGTTTGCAACTAGTTGCGAGTCTCCTAGTACTCTAATGTTATCAACACACATTCTTTTGGCTAGAATGAGGTGAAGGAGGAGAGATTTATACTCAACTCTATTGTTTGTACATTCAAAGTTTAATTTAAAGGCAAAGGTAAGATCTTTCCCCGGGTGAAGTAAAGATTACTCCTGCCCATTTACTGGCGACATCCGGATCCATCGAAGTGGAGAGTCCAATATTTGCTTGGAAAAATAGATGTTGAGATATTTGTGGTATTTATTTCTTATGCTTCGATTACTTCTACCATGAAGACTTCATCTGATGGAAGAGAAGCAATTCCTAGGGTGTATCCCATACCCATAGAATCAAATGGTAGGAGAATAGGTAAATATTTCTCTAGCAACTGGACAATTTTTGCGGTAGTACCTAATGACACTGTTTCTATGATGTCGGTATCATTTTTGAGTGTTGGCATGCCCTTGACCAGATTTGTAATTTCCAATTCCATGGTGGGTATCAACTTCTCTTTTGATTTTGAATCAATTGGTTTGCTAAGTTGATTTGTTGGGAGTTCAAACTCGGAATGAACGCCTAGTCTCTTCTTCAAATCAGCTAGGTTTATATCAAAGGGTTTTGGTCACCTTGTGCCACAAATATTTTCCTAAGTGTAGAAATCTTATTTCTTGGAATAACCGGAAGGGATTACCTTCATGTAGTGTATCCATGGCTGACCAAGGATCATATTATAGTTTGTTTCCTGATCTATAATATAAAATTCGGTGAGGACCGTCTTGGGTCCTAAAGTGACTGGTAAAACTATGGTTCCAATTGAAGTGGCCTTGAGGCTATCATAACCTCTTAACGTATTTTGTGTTGTGGAATAGTTTGTCTCTCCATATCCTAACTTTTGAAGAAAAGCAAAGGGGACTATGTTAACTGCTGCCCCATCGTCAATCATTGCGCGTTTAACATAATTATTGTAAACCCATACTTGTAAATGTAAAGTTGGGTTGCCTCTTCATGTAATTTCAGCGTCTGTTGGCATTTTGCTTATATCAAATATAAACTTAGTATCCCTATTTGGCTGCCCTGGAGGGTAGACGTCAAAGTCTACATGGTTTACTTGCGTTTTCTGGGGAGGAGTGATATTGATTAAATGACCAAGGCCCAATGCTTCTAAGAGGGAAGCACTATGGGTGGGAGATTTCTTTAACAAGTCCAAAAGGAGATGTGAGAGAAAGTTTTTATTAAATCAATAATTAAATCATAGGTGCCTATGGGTTTTACCGATGTTTGTTGAATGTTGTCTAGTTCCAATGGATAACTTGGAGTTGGTTGAGAATAATAATCCCGTGTTCTTGTTATGGTTTCTACACGGGTAGCTCGGTGTCTAACTCCACTAGACCAACTATCTTGGTTAAAGGACGAGTTCCTATTTGGGGTGCAATGGTGGATTTAATGAAGTTGAAGCTTCATGATTATTGTTTCATGTTATAACACTCTTGTTTGTTCCACTTGAATCTAGCCTCGTTATTCTTAGAATGGTTTAGGAGTGGATCATTAAAGATCTTGAGGGGTGCATTTTGAGGGGAAACTGCCCCTGTATAAGTGTTTGGTGTGGGTACTACAGAATTTGCTAAAAACATATCTATAAAGAGTTATTTTTGATCTTCTAGAAAATGCTGCATGAATTTATTGTAGTCATGACAAGTCCTAGTATCGTGGCCTTGAATCTTGTGGAAACCACAATACAAATTGGGATTATAATTTCGAGGCTGTTGATTTGAAACCTGTTGTCACCCAAAATTATGATAAGGTTGTTGGTTGTTAGAGTTAAAATTTTGAGGTTGTTGCCTTTAGTTTTGAATCTGATATCCAGTTGGGTTTCGATTTAGACCTTGTGTTTGAATTTTTCGTCATTCTTGTTGTTTTTGTGGTTGTGATGGACGATTAAAATCCACTGCGTTGATTGTTGGAGTAAAATTGTTATTTGACTGATTATTAACACGTGGCAAAATGTTTACAATGTTTGCTCTTTTAACTTGGTCAGTTACTCCATCTGTTGTAACTCCGTGGTTCTTGTTAAGAATCTTAGGTCCTTGATTAGCATTCCGGTATTAGGATAGGCCGTGGTGTTTTGATTAGGAGTGGTTAATTTCCCACTTGTTCCATATGTCTTACAACCACTATCTATCACCGCTTGGTCGATTCGGAGAGCAATCTCAAGTACTTCGTCAGTAAGTTCTTAGTGGGAACTTGGACTTCTCCTTTATCTCTCTATTGAGAGAATGAAGGAATAAATCACATAGTTCCATTTGATCCATGTTTGGAGAACTTGCTTTGATGAGTAGAGAACCGTACGCCATCTTTGAATAAAATGAGTAAAGCAGATTCATTATTTTCTTGTTTAATATGTAAGAATGCCCCGATTCCTGTTTTTAATAATTTTTTCATATCAAAAGCTTTGATGAACTCTAACATGAGTTGTTTACATGAGTGTATCAAGGCTTCAGTGTATTCTATAATACTAATCAAGGGCAATACCCTCTAAGGTTTTAGGGAATATCTTAGAACAACCCCATCCTAAGCGATTAATTCCCGTATGGCTATGGGATAGGCCTTAATGTGTGCGTTTGGATCCCCTCCCCTTTATATTTGGGTAAATCAGAAGAGGTCTTGGAAGCATAACACTTTGTATGGTGAAGTCTAGGGCTCTTTTAAATATTCGAATAAGTCCCTACCGCATAGGCCTCAACCATCGATGGTGCTTTGAGGGGGTGGGGGTGGCATGGTTTGTTGATATGGCATAACATATGTATTTAAAGGGACGTGAGGGAATCCCTGTGAATGAAGGAACATCCCGAGAGAATAGAACATGTCCCCTTGTGGTGACTTTGGAATAAATGTTTAAGTAAGGAGGAGCATTGTTCTGGTATGGGTTGTTTGGTGCCAAGTCGGGAGGTGTCATGTTTTCAACTAGAGTAGCATTTCAAAATGCGGTCCTAGTTGGTGTTTTCTATGGATAATTATACGGATGTTGAGGAGGAATGCCTAAAGTGCCTGTTCCTGTAAGGAGGTCAACTTGGCTGGGGTGATGCAAAGGGTTGGGGATTCTTGTTTGCCCAAAATATGAATTTTGGTTTGCTTGAGCAAGCTCTAGCCCTCTAACCTTCTCAACTAAAGCTTAAATGACCTCTATCGGCAAAGACACAATGTGTTTCCTTAATGGCGTTTGTTGTATACCTTGAGGTTGTAAAGGGGTATGATACCCTGCTATCAATTGATCATTACCCTGCCAAACTTCACCAAGGGCATTTCCCATAGGTGGAGGAATGGGGGTGTTTTCTTGGAGTAGGGTATCGGATTGTATTTGTAAATTCCCTACACGTGGATACATGTTTTTGAAGCGTTGTTCACTTCTAGCGTAGTGTGTTTAAGTACTCCTCATCCAAAATGGGAGTGGATCTGATTGTCTATTGATCTGTGGTCTAAACAAGACCCGAGGAGATGAAGTGGATTCTCTAGTAAACGTCATATTGTTAGAGCCTGAGGGCTCTAGTTGTTGTGTTTGTGTAAGTTGATCCAACTCCTCAATTCGGAATGAAGAACTAGAACTAGTTCTGTGAGGGGGAGTTTGAGATGACAAGTAATTACTTGAATAGTTATCAGCCCATGCAGAAAGTGAGGGTGATGGTTGTCTATTTGTTTGACTATAGTTTGCTTTCGAGACCTGAGAGAGGTCTGCCATATGTGTTGTATCTCGACATATTCGGGGGTATATGAATACCCGCAGAATAATGGGAAAGAGCGAAGGTGGATGAAAGAAATGAAAATAAAAGAGGAAGAATTGTTTGTTTCACGTCGGGTTCACCAATTTTGTACAATGGAAAAGTGACATGTGAGCATGGGAATCTACAAGTAACTCTTCCTCGTACCCCACCTCCCGAGGTCGTGCCGAGATGGTCGGTGAATGTGGAATATGTGTGGATACCGAAAACTAGTTGGGCAATCTTATATCCTCAAAACATGATAGTGGAATCTACGAATCTAAGGCGTAGAAGGCCCTCCTAAGTTGAATTGGTGTAATAGATCGTTAGGATATAATAGCTGTTCGGAGGCTCCAATCAATGTCGAGCTCTGTCGAGATCCTGTTTATTGGCTGTTGGATACGTGGGAAGTGACCTATAGGTGCTTCGTGTATATTTCAAACAAGGTCATGAAAATGGTGATGGGAGGTGTAGTGGATTCTCCGAGGTTTTATGGATGATTCTCTGGTCTAGTCCAGAAATCCTTAGCTTGATTGGCTGCTATGTTTAATAAGGAGAATTGTGTAATAATATCTGGTGGAAGTGGTGAGGACCTAAATACTAGTGTTCGTAAACTAGCATCAATGTCTGATTGATTAGTAGGCCCGTTGGGTTGTGGGACCTGTGGATCACAACCGTAAGTTCATGGTTGTGGCAGACCTCCTATGGTCATATGAAGAGTTAATCTCTCCTTCCGACTATCCAATAATCATATGCCTTTTCAGCCTCTATGTTTAGAACTAGAAGTTGTGTAATTTTCTCAGAATACCTTACAAGTGTTCTGGCAATTTGAATGCGTAAGCTAGTATCTATGTCAATGAGGAGGTCTCCTGCATTAGGTTGTGGAACTAAAGGATCACAACCAAATACTTGTTCTCTTTCAAGTCCTTATACAGTCATACGGATATCTTATTAAGGAAGTCTATAGTTAGGATGATTTGACCAAAATGTGTATGCCTTGTCATCTTCAATATTTAACTCTCTCAGTTGTTCACTAATTGCTCGTAGGTTTGCCATTGCTCAAAGACCTGTATCCTAAGGTCTTGATCTATATTAGCTAGTGTTGTGGGGAGATTTGGTTGAGGCACTATTGGTTCAAATATATATTCTCTAGGATCTCTAGGTCCCGTGATTGTCATACAAAACGATTCAACTTTTAACTAAAACTAATAAAATAATTATGAAAGATGTATCTACACTATACATGCATTCTTTCATTTTTGTATTTTCGATGAAATATTTTAACGAAATTAAAAGAGTAGCTATTCTAATATATTTAGAAAATGGACAACTAATCTAGCAAAAAAATAAAAGCAAACAAAGTAGCCCAGTGTAGCTATTTGCCTGTGCAGTTGTGAATTTATCCTAAATATCTAAGAAACTAATTGTTTTAACTTTGAAATACTCTCGATATTACCTTAGAAATGAGAAATGAATCATAATTTCTCAAAAACTATCAATCCCCACAGCTTCCCCTGGTGATATCGAGAGTGAACTTTGACTTAAATGAAATAATTTACTACTCTATTTGATACGTTGTAACTAGAAATTTGATAGCTCAAACCCGGAGTTTAAGTAATGTGGTAAATCTAGTTACGTGTGACTTCATCCCCTCAGTGTGATCTCCTCATTCCTTCGTGTTCTCTTGAATCCAGAAAAGCATGTATATGATAGCATCAATGAGAATAAGGCACTCGAACAATGACAACTTTGGATATAGACCGAATACAATGCAAGTAAGAGAGAGATAGTGCAAGTGAACAGAGCTTGACTATGCAATTCCTAGCGGGATTTATTGCGGGAATACAACACAAATGCACCGAGAGTTCTAGAAACTATCTTTTGTGACTAAACAAAACCTGTAACTCTAAATGGATTCCAATCTAAGAATGAAACTACCTTACTCTAAACTGACTTGCATGGAACAACAATGAAGCAAGATTGAAACAAGAAGATCAAATGACCTCTAAACAGCAAAGGAAGACCAACAATGGATGCAAAACATGAAACTATTGGAATTCAAGCAAGAAAATCAAAAGACCAAATAATTAAACAGAGAAGGAGAGGGGCCCTTTGTTTGAAAACAAGATAGCTATTTATAGCAAACGCATTCACTAGAAGGTAACTTGGAATGGAACTCTTTTACCATTAAACAAAGTGAAAACACTATTCATAGGGCAAACAAAACATAAATGCAAAGTAAAGTAGCTAAAAATGCAGATAGAAATTTAAAATTTACGTTTGATGCGATTGTCAGAACTTTCTCACGGAAACACGTACATGACCGCCACCGGCAGGTGGCGTGTAGTCTCGTCACTTAAGACCAAAATGAAAGAAAAAATGGTGGCAGCAAAGGGCAAAACAAAGCATGCGGAGGCCAGGTGAGGCATATGGGATACAAATGTATACTTGGCGAGATTTTCTAGATCCCGAATGCCTTGTGAGGAGTCCTATATCATCATTGGGGTATGTGTAACATCTTTCGGTGGTGCAAAGATACCCTACAATTTTGGGTACGACAAGAACATAAATTATAAGCGATGCATGTTAATATATCACACATTCTCACTAATTCACTCAATATATTTGAATTGCCTAATAACTTTGTAATATCTCTATGGCTTGGGTTTATCCATCTTGTTTTTGTATAAACATCAATTATACCCTAACTTAGATATTTTTAATCTATCTCTCCTCTCCCACTTAGTTCTACCTCTTATTACTTGGTCTAGACCTTTAATTTGTCCCCATCCCATCAATATAAATTTTATCCTAAACATACTTCCTACTTTATTATCATATATCAAAACCTTTTATCATTTCATATTTCTCGTGCATAAATGTTCATCAACTTATTCATAAATAAGAAAATTGAACTATAAAAGTAATTATCCATGAATATATACAAATGTGATCTCATATATACATCATAAATTATAATATGTATTTGCATGAATGGTGATAAGATAAGATTTATTTATCATGTCCTTGATTTCTCAAATTTGATAAAGATAGAAGATATGTTCTCTTCCCAAGTAAAGTATAAGGTCTTGTTTTACCTCTATGTCACTAGTATTTCATGTGGGGATAATTCGTCAACACGGTCTCGAAGCCTACACGGGATAAATTTAGACCTAAGGTATTGAGAGTAAATGCTTCTAAATTTCTTATGTGTTTTTCAAAATAGGATAATATATTTGAATTGGATGATTTTTCCTCTATCCCTAATTATTTTAATAATATAACCCACATCCCCTCTTACCTAACCTTTATTTTACTATTCCCAAGTGGATGCCAATGAAAATATATTTTTCAACTCGTGAAGTCCTCTAATAGATGCAATAAGAAATATTCCCTACCAAAAGAGAATGTTTCCCCAAGTGTGGAAGAAAAAAGTGGCAAGCACCCATATCTTAGAGGGGGTTAAAATGTGATAAATGGATTATGTCATCCCGATGTAGTAGTAATTGTTAATTTGTTTATATGATAGGGTAACTTACACAAGTTCCACATGATAAAAGATAAATAGCTCATCATATTCAACTTTCACTCCCTCTTCTCTACAAGTTCAAATCTACTTGGGGAGGAGAAGAAAATCAAATATGAGGTTGAGGATTTCTTAACCACTATCTTATTTCCAAAACTTGCAACTAGTACTCTAGATTGTTGATTAGATTCACCCTTTTGTTCATATGCATAAGATCTTGAATAATATACATATGTATTAAAATATAATCATATATCTCTCAATAGTATATATAGCTTCTTGGTTTAGGCGGTAGAAATATGACTACCTTCTGGCATATTTCTACTAAATATGTATTGTAAATTCTTTTCATTCTCGTGGGTGAGGGACCTAATAGATTTCCTTTTATTAACTATAAAATAATATCATATACCTCTAAAAATGAACCGTTAATCACTAAAGAATATCCTCCCTCAACTATAAGGCATTCAATGCTTTGATTTGATTTTTCCTTACTCATATCATATAGGTATCCTGTTAGTGACGTGTATCCAAATCAAGCCCACACAACCTATCCCTCTTCCCTAGAACCTCAAACTCCAACTTTGACATGTAATCTATATTAGAAAATAACATTTAATGAATCAGTAATTAGTGCATTTAATATAAATAAATTCCTTAAAATATTAACGAGAACACACATCAACTTGGTCATCTCTCATCTTCTTTTTCTACTCCCTTATATTACAAATCCCCATAATATCAAAAGTTATTAATAACATGTATAGGATGGGACCACCCCCTGAATAAAAATAGGAGCAACAACCACCTCCATGAGACCCCTACTTAAGGTCGTAATTGTTTACAACTCAAAAAGTCATTTTACCTTTAATGTAAACTATATTAGTGTCTTTTCAATACTAGTATAAAATTTTATATGGTTTTCTTTACAAAATAACATTTAATTTTGTAGGTAGAGGGCTTTGTCAAAGGAAGCTATGGGCCTAAGTAATACATAAATGGAAGGTGATAGGGTATTAAGATATTCTTATTGGACCATGAGGCTTCTCTTTTGGCATAAATATATTAAAGAGGTTAGTGTTAATGTATTTGAGTAAGAACTTGTTTTTTTTGGTACTATCCCATCTAGAATCTTCTACCCTTACATTCATCCTTTGCCTTTGATCAAATCCAACATGAATCAAGCTCGACCCTCTATTTTATTACAAATTTAAATCCACCAACCTCCTTTAAAACTAACTAGAAAGGATTATATCAAACCTTTGTAACTAAAAGAATCAAAATCAACTCTTGCTAACTTGAAATCAATCGAGCCCGCTACAACAAAGTGATGCGAAATTTTGGAGCCAACAAATATATATATTGATGAAAAGGATCTTATATTATATTAATTCAATATGATAAAATATGAATTTCAACAAAAAAGCAGGCGGTTTGAGAGCACGCCCCAAAACCACAAATAAAGCTAGGCCAAGCCTAGAGCAATGAGAATCAAACTAGGCCGATCCTAAGAGAGTACAAAAAGATAGGCATCACCTAAAAACAAACAAAAAACACAATCAAGAAACAAAAAAAAAAACATACACGATGCGGGAGGATCTTGATCATCCGACCACCTAAAACTAGGAAAGTCCTTGCCAACATCTGGAAGCTCCCAACCAACAGCAATTTCTTCCTTCGGGTCTGCTTCCCCACGAGTAGGAATGACAAGGCTAAGGTGAGGGAATTTTTTGATGGTGGTGGAGGTGGTGGTGGGTTCCATGCATCCTGGTGTGAAGCAGCAGCAAGAGGAGATCCCCACCCATGTTGGCGAGGTGATGATCCCCAACCCCGCTAACAAGGCGACGACTTGGCAGAGAACCCTAGCCATGATGACAAGCTAGAAAGTATCGCACCTGATGATAACGGCCCTAGGGAGCGGCGAGCACGACTGAAAGCATGACGTTGAGATTAGATGCACCGACCACCACAAGTCAAGGCGAGGAACTCCTGGTGGTAGATGAAGGCATTCTAGAAACATTACATGGGGCTCCCCCGGTGGTACAACAGGTCTAGAGGTGATCTACCTCTAGCGCCACCTTTTGGCCTAAACTTGAATCTACATAATCACGTAGGAGATCACCATAGATTTATTATAAACTGAGAAAGATTGATCAACTGCAGAATTAGAAAAGAAAAAAGCATTTCTTTCTTCCCATTTCTAAAATAGAACCCCCCTAAAAAACATGCCAAATCTAGGTGAACATAGCCAGAAGTTTGGGATTATATCCTAAAAGGGTATGCTTCCAAGTGAAGAGGTGAGGCCCTGAGGGAAAGAAAAAATAATGGATCTAGTTCCAGGAAATTTGAGCTTTGGGAAAGAACCAAAAGATATGCAAGATTGTTTCCAGCTGCCCACAAAATGGCATTTGGGGGCAAGGATCCCAATTTGAACAAGACGAGCCCCGATAGGAAGACCTTGGTATAGAATACACCAAAGGAAATGAGCAATCTCGGGCCCCACATATAGTCCAAACAGTTCAAATCACCTACCCTAGGTAGACAGAGTGGAATGAATTCCCCAACATGTATTAATTTTTCCCACAATGCGAAAATGGGGTGAGAGCCAATAATAGCCTTTTCTAGCTATGTAATTACGAGAATGGAGTATCAAAGATACCACTTCCAAATCCGTCCACCATGACAAGTGATAGTGTTTAAAATTTAGTGAGTGATAACAATGTGCAATGTTTAGGAGGCAAAGTGTCAACTAAAAATCAACAATAAAAACTCTTGTAGATGATATATGTTGTTTCTTGTCCAAGCATAGAGATTAGTCTATGATAATGATTTATAAATATGGCATAAAACCACATGAATGATTATGTTTTTGATTATAAAATTTAACTACTACATTGCATTGACATGGTATGTCAAGTCCCCTCTATATGTACCTACCTCTAAAGGTTCTTGCAATATGCACAAGTGAGTTCACCTCAAATTTTTGGGTGTTATAACTACCCAAAAAATAAAAGGGATACAATTTTAAATATAATCTATTGACAATGGGAACATTGATCGAAAAGGACTTGTTTCTGAGATATCTCCAAAATACATTTCAACAATGATATATGGAACACATCACATTTCTCCTTCAAATTACTTTGGAAAAAATGCTACATGGTTTATATATAATCTCATAAGAAATAAGAGTAGTGCATGTTGGCCACCAAATCTATAACAAAGGTTGAAAGGGGTGAATGCAACAAGATTTGTTGTTGTAGTGAGTGTTTCTTCACCTAGAATGGTGTATTTGAGATCAAAAATGGGAGGTTGGTTGAACTAACACTCTTTATGATCTATGAGACCTAGGGGATAAACCCTAGAGAAACTTAGATGATATCAAATAATATGATGTCAAAGAAGCATATTTTAAAGCTCGGGGTAATGTCGAGGATTTTTGTATTTTATAACATCAACAAAAGTTTTGACAAGTGGTCAATGAAGATAATGAATATCACCCAACAATCTAGGTAAAATTTCAAATATTGATACATGAAGTGCTTAATTAAGGTGATTATAATTCTTAAGAACAAAAACAATGCATTATTTAGCCAAAATAGAATGACCATTCATACAAAAGGTTGCCATTTTGTTGGGAGTGTTTTCTTTACTTGATTTTTTCTCCAATTGGAATTTTGTAGTATTTGTTGAATCCATTTCCTAATGAATATACTTTATGTCATGAAAAAAATTCAACAATTTCATTTGTAAATGTTTTCAAAAATAGACCCTTCACACATGCAGTTCCATTATCTATAGTATTTGTGAATCATATTTTCTGTAATCTTCTCGAGGTGGGATATTACTAGGCTTACTCAAACTTATTTTCATATGCAGTAGATAAATCTAGCTTAGATCATTTATCCAACTCTGCTTTGATTTTTACTTTCACATCAAAATTAAATCTAAAAGTATTCTTTCTAATGGGTCATACACATTATTTTAGCTTAAAGATTTTCCTTTTCAAAGATGGATCCACACCCTTGATTTCGCTAAATTTAGGAGGAAACAAATCTTCACTATCTCATAGCAATTGCACAATATTTGATATTTCTTATTTGGTCTAGTAGTCTCTTAGAGATGCCATATTATGTTCTCCCAAGGTAAACATGTCCTCCATCCTTTTTTCACTACCTAATCATATACTTTGTTCTTCCCCTTTCCCTACGCCTCTTATAATTTGTGTAACCTACCACTTTATTTTATGTTGAGATTTCACAACTAAATGTATATTGTATCTCCCACAATCTCCTTTTTTTGGAGGGGATCTAATCCATCTAGTTTAAGCATATCTTTAAGCTCCATGTCTTCTTCACTTTTTGAGCTTGCATCATCATTATTATTATTGTTTGATATGTTATAGGGTTTCAATGGGGAATTTTCATTAGCACATGCTTGTATTTTATGATATATTATGTGCACCAATTCTCTTGTATGTTGGTTGGTCATTGAGTTCTAATCAACCACTTTTCATGTCTATTTCTCTTTAAGATAAGAACACCTTGAATTTTTATAGATTTTTGTGCATTGGTGGATAGTTTTTCGTCATAAGAAAATTTTGTATGATGTCTCTTTTCGTGTGGGACCATCGGCATGTTTTCCTTCTTGTCTTTTGATACATGTAACAAGGTTTAGGAAAAAGAGTGAGTGTTTTTTAGAACATGTGAACCCTCCTTCTAACTTTAATATATTGTTATATCCATATATCCATGGAAGCATGCATATGAATTTTTAGGATTTCCGTTACTAAACAAAGGTCATGACTTTTCCAATCTATGAGATAGTGCATACATTTTGTGCAACATTCCAATTACTTCTTCCCATTCTAGATGCTTTGTTCTATGAGTAGTCCACCAATTTCTACAATACACTTTATAGAAGATTTCAACATAATCAGTCTTAATTCTATGTATGGTATGTGTTCTTGGAATTTAAACAAATATATTTCTAGATTCCTAATGCCAAAATGTTGTGGAATTTATCGGTCTAAGGAATGAACCATTAGCATAACACAAACTTCATGTTTCTTTAGCATCTAGTTACTCACATCAACATCGAATACTCATTGATCTAAGTGACCATTCCGCATGAATGTTGAGTTTCCTCATTTGGTTATGTGTAGTCCTGGTGCATCTATGCAAAATCATCTATCATCCCTATTTTTGACTTGGTAGTTTCCATGATACTATATGTAGAGTCTTCATCTTTCAAGGGTTCATGTATTCCTCATATACAAGAATCTCCATCGTCTTGTGTAGAGATTGTATAATCCTTTTATCTCCCATTAATTTTAACTTGCCAAACATTTATACTTGGTTGTTGTCCCTTGGGTCTAAAGCCAACCTCGAACAACCTCTATAGCTCATGTACATATTGTGAAATGGGTTCCTCGAGGATGGTGTAAGGCCTCTATGCACTAAACTATTCATAAGGATGGTTTATATCCTTGACCTTTTAATCTTTAAGGCACATCATTTACAATTAAATTGGAGCCATCAAGATACCACCCCAAAGAAATCATTATATATGAAAATAGTTACATATTCTCGTTAGAGAAGAATAAAATATGGCATCCCTTTAACATACTTTGAAACTCATGTAATTGCTAATAGACATCATTTGTATAGTTATATAATATGCATGTTTTAATTAGAGTTGTCTATATATAATAAACCCAAAATCAAATTATATTTTAGAAAAAAAGATGAATCACATTTATAATATAGTAAATTAAAACGATACTAACTAATATGATTTTTTTAGATTGGAAAAAATTAGAGGTTTTGAAAGGGACCTCAAACCTTTTACAACACACTATTTACTGTTGTGAGTTTCTATTATTTTATTCCGCCGTTCAATTGAAATGGTACAAGATAGATGTATGCCAAAGCTTTGAAAATACGCATGAGTTTTTTCAATTGACCACAATTTTCTTCCTCATTTCTAACACGAACTCCAAAACCCGCTCAGGAGTGGGAAGAACTTTGTTAACGCTCTCCCTCTCCATGCATTTTTAACCCACGGATGGAGCAGTGGATATCGAGTCTCAAACGGCAGCTTAAAATTCCCAATAGTTTCATATGTGAGGAACCAGGACGCAAAAGGTATGAAGGCAATATCCAGGAACCCAAATTCCTCTCCACCGACATAAGGCCCTCCCTTCGATATCTGCTTCAGCGCCCTTTCTAAATGTTCTAGATTCTCCAACATGTCACGCTTCGCCTCTTCCTGGGCCTCCCTTTGGATTTTGTTATACGAGATCCGTTGTCGTAGATCTGCAAACCAGTTGGGCGATTGAGTTCACAAAAATCTCTCAAACAAGAAAAAGCATTGGACTATTGTCCTTCAGGGTTATATTACTTCTTACCTTCTTGTCTACGAAGTCGGCCCAGAATCGGGCAAGCGCACGGTCATATGGGTAAGAGGGCAGAAATCGCTTGGAAGCTGACCACGCCTCGTCGATGTATTGAAGAGTTATAAGAGACTCGCAGATAGGGTTGCCGTTGTGAATAAGTACAGGTATTTTCTTGTGCGCTGGATTCATTCGCATCAGCAGATTGCTCTTGTTGATCAAAATATTTTCTTCTTAGTACTCATATTTGACCCCTTTTTCTTCTAGTCCAATCTGAACGCGCATACCGAAGGGACTCGGCCAAAAGCTCAGCACTTTCACTTCCTCCATCTGAAATCGATCTTTTAAAAAATAAATCGAAGAGAAAACAATTACAGAGTATAGATGTATTACTGAATTTTACTTATTTGAGTATGGGAAGGAATGCAGGGAATGTATATAACAAAATAGAGTCGGCATTGGGCCAGTGTGGACCATTCACTAGTTTTCAAGAAACGTCGAGACACATTGACCTACGCAACTGCCACCATCACTGTCTCATAATGTCGGAGGCCCTTACGTAAGATGACTGACCAGTAGGGTAAGGAAAAATGTGGAGCATGGTGCGCGAATACCTATTGACCTTAGCTGCAAGTTGTTTTAAACGTTACAATAGGCTCCTTTTAAAATATGATCGCCATGGTTACAGAAAAATACAATTTAAAGTCACTATGTATATTTAAAATCTAACACACATATGTAAGGATTTTGTGTTTTTTTGAAAAGAAAATAACTAGCAATCCCTCAAGTTGATGTAATGGGGACGTTGATAGTGGAATCGATTGTGAAATATTTGAAGTTTATTTATTTTTGCACTAAAGTGCATGGTTACATATATATGTGTGTGTGTGTTGATTTAGGATGAGGATTTGAAGAAATCAATATTGTAAAATATTAAAGGTTGTGTGAAGAGCTCATGTTTATTTGTAGGAGTGTAGGCAATTGTTATAATTGTAGTATTTGTAAGACACAACATTAAAGCCATTAGGTCAATTATAGTTATGGATGTAGTTATAGTAATAATAGTCTTTGTTTTTCCTTTTTCATATATGAATACAGGCACACTTTTTCATTTTATTGTATCTTTTCATAAGAGAACGTTTGTGCTATGCACAATTCATTGAGGGATAATATCGTAGAGGTAGTTGTGAAAGTAATCCCTTGTCGATCTTTGTTTCCTATGTTGATTGTATCTTTCTCCAATGTCAATCCTTGAGATTTGTCAATTGTTTTCCCCATACCATTTTGAGGGGAAGTTGTTTGTGATTATCATGAGAATTATAAGAGATTGATACATGATAGAGGATTATGGACATCCCATGATGGGTCAATGTATATACTAAAGTTGATAATAAAAAATGATGATTGTAATGGTGGTTTTGACCCAGTGACATAGAAAAATGAATGTACAATTCCAATTACACCCAAAAGAGTCAAACTTCAACCCAAGATTGCCAGTTAGCATAACCTTTTGGTTGATACAAAGAAGGATTCTTTTTTGGTAATTAGTCGTCATCAACGTGCCTTGTTCTATGGCATCTATTGTTCTCTTCATTTACACGTGCATTAATAAGAACATTTAAAGATTGTAATATTTGTTCGCATTATCTAATATGTATTACATTGTAGGCAGACCAAAACAAAACTGATTAGTTATGCGGACCTGTCTAGGTAGTTATGCAGACGGTCTTTGCAGTTACTCAACTAGTCTCCCAACTTGTATTTATATGCATCTTCGATGTGAATAATATTCATTCAACTTTTCTACATCCTCTCTGTTCTGTCATTGGTATCAAAGCGGGATTTATTTGGCGCAGGAATGGGAAGAAGATAGTGGAAGACGTTGTGGCCTACCTATTCTGTCTATTTTTGCATCTTGTGACCTGCGTGACCAGCCTTGCTCGTGCCTAGTGTTAGAGGTTTAAACCATTTTCACGCTTCTTGTTCTAATGTGGCAACGACAACAATATTTTCTTCTGCATCAGTTTTCTTGTGCATCGGTAGTTAGTAAGCAGCCAACATGGATTAACATTTATACACTTGTTTGGCGAATGAACATATGATAGGACTGTGACAAAGCTTGAGCACAAGGGATAAAAGTGTGAGCCGCGTCTGGAGCAAGAAATTAAAGGAGACAGTTCAAATCTACGTGAATTTGTGGTGCGATGGGACCAACAAACATTTGTGGGAGGAGGTTGCAGGCTAGCACAAAGTTTTGCAAACATTTGCTTCTCTATACAGTGAGCATGGAACCAGTTAGCGGAGCCTATAATGATGTGGACACTCCCCGCGAGGTTGAATGTTGTACTTGTAAACCCATGGTCAAGATGTCTCCCACTAGTGCCCTCACAAAAATAGCCTACTCATTTAGAAGGTAGCAAAACTAAACCATCTTTCATGCACCTGCAAAAATATGTCAAAACTTTCTTTTTAGGATGAAGGCGCATGAGAACTTCTTCTTTTGCAAGTGCTAAGTTTTGAAAGAAAGTGGTTATGCCCTTGTTTGTTATAGACTCCTTGAGGAAGGAACATGTGCATGGAGGATCTAACACCCAACTTGGCATTTATCTGTTGTTGTGCATGAAGAAACATTGCCAGACTTTTGTGTGTAGGAGATCAGGAGATGTGTGGAGATTTTTTTAATCAATTGGAACTAAATGAGCCTCATAGCTATATCTGCTAACTAAATAGCAACATACTAGAGGCTGGAGAATACATGGAGGATGGAGGGTAATTGAATCCTCTCGTCAGTCACCTACAACGGGGTCGCATCATTGCTACGGTGACAATTTTGTTAGTGTTTGTTTTTTTTGTGCATATTGTGTTTTCTTGGCGTGTGTTTTTCAATAAAATGCAAAGCATTTTCTAGTTTGGTACATCCTAAATGAAAAACATTTTGAGGAGCAAAAGAACTAGTAAATTAGCATTTGATTGTTGTGTAAAGGGTTTTGGAAATATGAGAAACCACCAAAGTGTACAGTTGAGACCTCCGGTCACCTCTAGGTTCATAGTCAACCTACAATTAGAAAACCATAGGGGTTTGTGGTAATCCAAGGAAACTGGAAACCATCGAAGGTGTTCATAGAGAGACATACTCATGTCACTTCTAGGTTTGTGGTAATCCTGCAAGGAAAAACCAAGGTGTCAC
Source organism: Taxus wallichiana var. yunnanensis (assembly GCA_018340775.1). Classification (NCBI taxonomy): domain Eukaryota; kingdom Viridiplantae; phylum Streptophyta; class Pinopsida; order Cupressales; family Taxaceae; genus Taxus; species Taxus wallichiana. The sequence goes on along the minus strand of CM031241.1, from coordinate 123,026,469 downwards.
CAAGACCATGAAGCCACAAAGATGGCATGCCACCTCAAAAGTGAGCAGGCTACAGAGAGTGTAAAAACTTGTTACAATGTTTGAAATAAAGGGGTTCCACTATATGGAAATATGATGTTTTATATAAAATGTAATAAGAGGGGGAATGTTGGCATTATCTAATATGTATTCCATTATAGCAAGACCAAAACAAAATTGATTAGTTATGTGGACCTGTCTAGATAGTTATGAAGATGGTTGTGTAGTTACTCAACCACTCTCCCTCTTTGTATCTATATGCATCTTCAATATGAATAATATTCATTCAAATTCTTTGCATCCTCTCTGTTTTGTCAACATTTTCATATTATATATGCCAACTAAAGTATTTTTTGCAAACAAGTGGGTTGAGGAATGGAATGTTTTTTTGGAAGACATAAAGAAAATTTTTTCGAACATTAGAATTTCTCAGTCCTCAATATTTACATCTACATTACATATATTGAGCAAAAGGTTGCCAAACTTGATTTGTGTAGGATTCTATTGTTGTTGGCTAAAAATTATGTGGAGGCTCATCGATATAGAGAAGCATCACTAATGTGTTGAACCATAAGAAGTTCTTGTATACATGGGTATGTCATTGACTCAAGTCACCAATGAGAATAATGGCGAAACCATCAAATGCGTCATTCTTCTTTTTGGGGAACCCCTCCCTCATGCATGCGATCAATAAGGGACATTAAATTTGGTCCTATAAAGCCTATTTCATCAATTCAACACTACCTTATGTGTTATAACAACTATTGGAAAAATGATATTACTTTCCCCACAAGTGGCTTCATTAGGTATACGCAAACATGCATGAATGGTGAACCCAAAAAATGTGAAAGGAAAAACACCTATCGGAGTGAGCAATAATAGTGGAGAGGATGTTTGAATTGAAGTTGAGGACAATGCTATTTGTATCCTATTAATGAGGAATGACTTCCCTATACATGTAGTTCCTTGAATGATCATATTTCAAAGGAGGATGCTTATGTTGGTGATTATAGTGGTGAAGAATAATTTTGAGGGAAATTTGATGCACTATTGAAAAGGGAAACATGAGTATAAGCTAGAAGGATTTATCTAAGGGAAAATAGGGATTTCTTGATTTAGGGATATAAAAGTAGAGGCAAATTATTGCAAGGAACTTGGAACAAAAATAGTGGTCTTATTGTGGTGGATGGGAAAACCTCGATGCTCTAATAGGTTTACATTTTGTAGAGATCCAATTTCAAGGTTGATTTGGGATACATCCTATCATTTATCAAGTTGTAAAGGGCCTTCATTAAGTTCTTCATCACATGAAGTATCTTCTCTAGAGATATGACCACTTTTAATGGGGGTGTGTTCAACATGCCAATGTTGGTAGGAGGTCCTTATGCTCTCCCAATTTTCAATAATATCAAGAGGAGGCTTCCTAGGTTGATGTTTATATTGTGAAATGGTTTGTATAATAGAGTTCCATTATGCAAAATTATTTTGTACATGGGGGAATCACTTACGGGAATTTTAGAGTAGTTGGGGTAGACACGAACAAAAGATGAAGTTGTTCTTTTTGTCCATTTGTTTTTGGGTCCATCTTTGACATACAACCATGATTTAGAAACTTCAATGAGGGGATTGACTACGGTGAAGATGGTTACGATGTATGCCGTGATTATTATTGAATTTGTAATAGAAATATTTACATGTAAGGAGATACGACAAAACTCTTCTTCCCTACATAAAGAGAAACAAATTTGTGTCTACAAATTACAATTTTAGATTTTATAACATATGACAAGCCTCTTGTGAACTATTAATGCTCAACAATCCCATTTTTTAAAAGCTTCGGAAAGCAATGTAAGACTCATTATTGTGGATGTAGATTTTCGGAGATCTTGTAAGCATGTGGTGATAGATCTAGGAGTGTTTCTTCGATTTACATGCATATTTTGTAATGTATTTTAGAAGTTCATGCCAGGATATAAATAGTTGGTAATCAAGATATTTTTTTGAAATAGGGTCAAATGGGGTTTTAGGAGGTCCCACAACCTGTTATAAAAATCCCATATGGTAATATAGAGTAGTTGATATTACATTGATGATACCCTTAGAATTTCCAAAAAAACTGAGAGAATGAATAAAACAGAGAAAAACTAAGTAGATAGAAAAAGTAAAGACAATCATAAGAGATTTTTCAGCTCATTAATAGTATTCTTAGCTTTGAGTGAGCCATGTTTTTGGGCCAACAGTTTAGCCAAGGCGAGAAAATCAGCACTATCTTTTTTTATGGCAGCCCTAGTATGGTCAGTGTAATTTTCCCAATCCTTCAAGACACTAAAGACCCTCTGGATTTTAGCAAGGATGGAGGTAACCAAATCAACCTGACTATCCTCAATTGACATATTTTCTTCAACACCAATTTCTTTATTAAGCACTAGAATTTCCCCCAACCTGAGTGTCCTCACCTTTTTGCTGATCTTCATCCACATTTATCATGCTGAATTGTATGAATTTCAAACATATGAACATCCACATTTTCAAAATGAAAATACCCAACCTCTACTAACTACACTTCTTGGCAAAAATAACATTATCGGGAGAGTCTGGATATAACACACTAATCCTAGCAGAGCTTCGATATGAGTTTCTCCGAGCTGGCTATCAGGAAATTGTTAAGAACAAGAGTCAAAGGTGTGTTGCTAACATGGGACTCGAGATAGGGTTGACCAAAGAAGTGGGGAGTGGATAAGGTACCCGTAGGGGAACCAAAACCTTCAAAATAAGAACCAAACATGGCAACATCCGAGTTAGAATTAGAGATAACTTGAAGATAATGTTTATTGCTAGTAGAGGGGTGTGAAGTGAGGGAAGGAAGAGGGGAGGTGGTGGGAGTGCGGTGATGTCTTCCCGTCTTGAGAGGAAAGTGGATAAGCTCAAAAGGAGGAGGTGTCATACTAAAATAAAAGATACATAAACGACATTGATGTAGAATAGGGCCTTCGCCATCCCCTGGCTAGATTTATCGAGTGTTCTAAGGACTCAAACAAGAAAGAAAACATGTTAATTTACTTACCCCGACATAGATGAGAAAAGATGAAGAAATAAGGTTCATAGACTAATCATAACGGTCGTCAATGGTGAAGTAGTGCATTATGACCTCAACAACTCTATTCCAAGGAGGGCAAAGAGACTCCCTCACATATCTCGATAGGTGCTTTGTTCGATTATCTCCCGGTTGAATGAAATCCTATAGCTCCGCATTCAATGAGTGTTTGAAATAAATAGCCCCCAAAGTCGACAAACAAGTAACATAGGAAATGACATTGGTCAAGATTGTGAATTAGGTATTTCCAATATGAACTTTACCCTTGACCAAGTCGCCAAGACCCCATATGAAACAATGGCCGAGTAGCCCGAAATCCTCTCCATGAAAGTGGTGATGCCATTTTCCTTCAAAATATCCCAAACTTCTTCATCTTCCCTATAATCGGCGCAAGAAAATGGTTTGATACACTTGAGTTTCCCACACATGGTGCTTAACCAATTAATACATGCAGAAAAATTATGACGAGAATTGAATTTAAAGGCCACCTTTGCTTTTTTTGAGGTGATTTCATCATGAGTACACCTATAATTGATATGATGATGATTTGAAAAGGCACATCTTACTATAAGATCTTCCCGAGTGATATTATGTTTACCACACGTGCCAAAGCCTTTTAAGTGTCACATCATCATAATGGGGAAATTATGACAACCACCCCCAAAATTAAAGGCTTCCTCACTACTAATTTTGTTGACACCAAAAATAGTAACAAAAAACCACAACATGCTAATTAATAGAAGAATAATCATTATGAATAATTTGTAAAAGATCATTTGGGAAATTCCCAATCCAATAATACTGATTTTCCTGAACGACTCCCATATTTACGAGGTGGTCTGCCACTTTATTCCCTTCTTTGTAAACGTCTTTGAAACCGACTTCCTAAAGCGTTTTGAAGGATGCGGATGTCAACTATTATATTCTTGATAGTTCACGCCTAGATCTTCAATTTTAGGATCTTTATGATGTTGAGAGAATCACTCTCAATTATCAAACATCCACTCCCAATTTGAAGAGTTAGTTCAAGGCCTTTAATAATAGCCAACACCTCAGCCCTATGGTTAGTACCCTCATTAAAGTTAGTTGGAGTAGTAGAAAGAGGGGCACCAATGTTATTACGAAGAATAACACCCCCACCATATTTACTGGGATTCCCTTTAGAGGCACCATCAGTGTTTAGCTTGATCTAACCAGAGGGGGAGGAGACCATAAGATCCCAACACACGCTAAAACCAATGGTTTATCTCTAAGTTGTATTGAAGTTGTTGACACCAATTTTTTTGCCACAAAATTGAATTTTTTATTGATATTTCTTCCAGAGGTAACTATTAATATTGTCTTGGAAGAGAAGAGTGATGTTTTTGGCAACTTGTGTGGGCTCCATGTTTTTTTCTTTGAAAATTCTCTATTTCTTTCCTTCCAAATACCCCAGAGGCCATGAGGGAGGATAAGATTCCAAGCAAGAGAGAGAATCTAGTGTGAGAAAGGAGAACACCATTGTTGGAAAGTATCCTAAAGAGATTAGGAAAGATCCTAGACAATACCAAAATATTTTATAAGCCAACTCCATATGGAATGAGAAAAAGAACAATGTAGTAGAAAGAGGGAGGAGGACTGCAAAGCATTGTAACATAGAACACAACAAGAAGGTAGTGAAAATCCCCTTCTTTTAATATTTTCACTAGATAGGAAGGCATTTCTAAAAGAGAGCCAGAAAAAACAATTTTAGGGATAACCTCCTTAGGCCAGATGTTGCTAAGAGGGGGGCCTGAGCTAATAGGAGGTCGAGAATCATAAGCCACTTTAACTATGAAGGATCTAGAAAGAGAGAGAGAGGCGAGATACGTTCATCCACGGGAGAGGAAAAAGGAATGTATTGTGAAGAGAGAAATTCTCTCAGACATTTCAAGCATTGACTCTAGATTTCACTAATGCCCCGCTAGTCGAGAATATGCCGAGAAGGGATAGAATTGGAACTAAGCTAGTATCCATTAACTTTCTTCCCATGGTGATTGATAAGGGGTATTTTTATTATACCCATGAAGGATCCTGGTAGAGAGGTTTATCTCCAATCCACCAATCCGACCAAAATTCTATCTCGGCTTCTATTGCCCAAATTTCATTTAGTGCCCTGCACACGTAAGAGGCAGAGTGTGTTCAATGAAAAATTGTGAAAGCCATGGACATGGGGTAAGAATCTCTAAAGAAACCTCAAAGGCTTTTAACAAACTAGTCAATAGACCATCAAATAAGAGATAAACAAGGATTCGTCACTTTAAATACATTATTCTTGAAAGAAACAACCAAATCTAGCATATTTAGTAATCCTCTATTCTTAAAAGCTTTAAAATGAACCTAGGTAGATTCTAAGCAATCAGTTATGTGATTATGAGAATGAGAGCTCACCATTAATGGCTTCAAGGCCAATGGTTCTTCCCATTTACTCAATGCTTGTGTGTGTAGTGCAATGACAAAGCAATAACTCAATAAAACAAATGAAATAAACTCTAAACCCTAAGAAAAATGTTATAGTTTATGTTAGGAAGAAGGAGAGTTCTTAGAAATGGTCTAGGGGTAGTGGGTTATTTATAGTTTTCCAATTTCAGAAATGGGAGACTTTTGGTGCATGTGGGACAAAAGGATAAGCCAAAAGGCACTTTAGAGAGTCAAAATAAGATTTGACTAGGTTTAGAAGAGGTTAATCATGGTTTAGGGTTAATTAAACTAGGTTAGACTAGTTAATCCTATTTAGAGAAGAATTAGGGTTTCAAGAGGGTTTTGAGAGGTCTAATCAATCCAATGAAATGGATTGATAGACTAGGAAGTTAGTAAAAGTGGTATAGAAGAGGGTGAGAAGACAATTTAGCTAATAATGGACTATATTAACCCCATTAATTGGTTCATAGGATAAATACAACTAAAATAATGTCATAAACGATGATTTGGAGGAGGCCCTATTGACAAGGTATCATCAATTTGTGAGAAAGAGAATAGTTAGTGTAATATTAGGAATAATAGTGCTTTGATCAAACTATAGGTGTCTACATTTTCCCCTCTTTGGGGTGTCAAGTGTTGATGGGGTGATGGAGGAACTCAATCGATGATCGAAAAGAGAACATAAGAAAGAAAATGTGACGAGAATATGAGAAAACAATAAGAATAGGGGATATTGAGCTATCCACAAACTAGTACTTATAGAAACATTTTATAATTATCATTTTGTTTAGAATCCTCATCATCATTCCTTATTAAAATGTGAGTATACAACAAAATCATAAAATGACATGAAAATCCAAGATACAAACAATCTTCCTTGCTAAAACAACAACTCCATACAACATACAAACATGTAATGCAATACGAGAAGTAAAAAAACTCACCTAATAGGGAAATAAGTACAATCACACACACTCAAACCAACAATGTTCAAGATGGTTGCACAAATATTTTGTTATCGAGTTGAAATCCCAAAGGCTCTAGTAAACGATAAGGGTTTAAAACGATTCCCCAAGAAATTGGTATATGTAAGGGAAATGTTGGAGGACACTTAGGTCCAATGAAAAGTAGTGTACACAAAAAAAATACCAATCAACTCGTGCCCCGAGTCTCGATGAAGTAAGTAGCGTAGCTTTTGTAAATGGGTTGGAGATTCAGATGATCTGAGTCATTTTTTCAGAACACGTGGAAATACCAACAAGATATGAGATGAATGCCAGTGAAAGACAAATATTTCAGTTGTAAATGAGTTTATTATCAATTTTAGTTCATTTTCAATGTCTTCATGATGTTTTTGGGTTTTTGGATGATTTAACAATTTTTAAATTTTTTGATCGGTCAGAAGAATTTAAGAGATAAAATATCTCCTAAAAGTACGTGAAAATGCCCTGAGGCGAAGAAAATAGGTATCATGTGGCAGTAAAATGCCCCGACGAGGAGAAAAATGAGCCAAAAATAATTATTTAATAAAAATAATAATCGTGACGGGTAGAATAAAGGAAAAAACAAAAGAGAAATGATAGAAAATAGCACCTGGAATACTTGTAAATCATTCCAGGGTGAAGAAGTGACTACTAGGTGACAATGAGTGCTCCAACGTGTGAAAATAAGCAAAAATAATTATTTAAATATAAAAAAATCATTTTCGTGAGCAAAAGAAGTGTTAGAGTGACCGTGATAAGAGAAAACATGCCCCAGGGGGCATCTGGCGGCCTAATATACCCCGGTTGGGGTGGGTAAATCAATCACGAAAATTTCATTTTTGTAGTAGAGCTCTTGCAAATTTTTACCGCGAGCAAGTGTGAGAGCCTTGGAGTGAGATCACGGGGCTACCGAGTAGGAGAAGATGAGCATACCACATTTGAGGGAATTTGAGAGTACCTTCGAGACCCAAAGTGGATGGACCTTACATGAGTGCCCCATCCTTCCTTTTCATTTGCGCATTTAATGTCATTTTTAGGTCACTTTAATTCTAGATTAGGGGATTTTTGACATATGCGTGCATGCGCATGTGTCAAATTGATAGGTACACATAGGTGTATGCATCAAAAATAGGTATGCATACACGTATTCATCGAAAAATGGATATGTGCATGCATATCCATTGAAGGGAGGCATGATCATCGGGTGGAAAAACACATGGATGCGCACATGAGTGCGTCGAAGGGTAGGGGATGCACCGATTGGAGGCGTATGCGTCTTGGGTGAATAGGATAGATAGATAGGAAAAGGGGGTGTATGCGTTAGAATGGAGGTGTAGGTGCCAAAGTGGAGGCATATACGTGTCGAGTGTGTATATGTTGAGATAGGCTCACATGCGTGAAGTAGGTGCCCATGTGCTGGGGAAAGAGGATAATTCATCCTCACAAACAAAGTAGCTAAGGATAAATGAAAATAGACTAGATTGTTGTAGAAGAAAGTGAAAAATTAGTATGTTAGACGAACAAAAGAATAATTTGACTAGAAAACTAGATAGAAGTAGATAGAAATATAACCCTAACATGTGTATCTTTTTTTGTAGTGGATACTACCCGTCCTTCTAACCTGCGAGAGATATATGGCGATGGCGGCGATAGAGGTGAAGTTTTTATGAGGATGACCGGAGGATACTAGACATTCTTTTATATGTCACAAGATTAGCCTACATGGCCGACATGCCATAGATTACCTTGGATCATGGCCTCCTAACATCCCTAGCCGAGCGATGGCACAGTGAGAGTCAGTGCTTCCGGCTTCCTACTAGCGAGATCATGATCACATTGGAGGATGTATGGTGCATCATGTAGGTCCCTATCTAGGGTGAGCTGATCCAGTATATGAGTCACCAACCAGACATTGATTAATGTATCATCGAGTTATTTGGCATCACTACTATACACCGTGTAGTGGGATGAGAGTCGATTATCGCGGTGTGTAGAGGATCCCGAGCTGGATTGAGTTGTAGTCTATTTGATGGCTTTTATTAGTGGAGTTTTACTCCCTAAAAAAATAGAGCTTCATTTCCACTTGGCCTCATTGGAGTGATACGTAGCTTGATAGATAGTGTGACCTATTGCTTGAGCCAAGTGTATAGTGGTGCACTTATACTTGGATCTTCATCTGATTACATACTACCATTAGAAGATGGTAGGACCGGCCAGGTTACTACAGATATGGGCATGGGACCACATTGCCATTGGTCACCCTATAGGTGTTTTGAGAGCTCGAGCTCTAGAGGAGCCTTCTAGTATGGGTTGGGTTCCGATTGGAGATGACATGTGGCCACACATGGGAGATGCGTATCATTACCACCACAAGTTATATGATCTACAACATGATGTAATGGTATGGAGGAAATAGAGAAATTTTTAGTGGCCTTAGGATGGCCTAGAGGTCATTACTACGGTAGTTGAGCACTTCATGCTGGGGAGCCGCAACTATATGCGAGACATTTACAGGGTAGAGTGGTGTCAGAGACAGTTTGGCATCACCCAAGATATACTTGGGCCAGATATGTGGTATGTCCACAGGGCCAAGGAATACTTCAACATGGGGCCACAGATTTTCAGGGGCCAAGCATTGGCCAGCTTCTAATAGGTGGTGCCCACCATGTGGGTGCCCTTGAGATAGGTCCGAGATCCAGGTTGTACCCCGGAGTATGCCCCATGGTACCACAAGAGTGATTCCTTATCGATTAATGATTCCTAGAGCTACATACGAGGAAGAGTGAGGTACCCCCATTGTGGGCATCCTAGTGTTGATGAGGGTGGAGGGGGTGTGGTGGTTGATGGTGGTGATGGTAGAGGTGATGATGATGATGATGATCCTTTTTGATGGCTAGTGTCATGATGGGGATGGGGGGCATGGTCCTTCACTACAACAACCATAGGGACAGGGCCCAAAATCAGAAAAAAGATAGGCACCCCGAGCACCAAAGATAGAGTTACCTCCAGTAGGCATTCCAATAGGATATATTCCCCTTTATAGCAAGTATTTTCATAAAGAAAGATCCGCCACCTCATGCTCAGGAGGTGGTGCGAAATGATGGATAGCTAGATTGGCTACACTTACAACAAATGGCTACATGCGGTGATAGCCATTCAATTATAGGTGGTAGGTGAGAGAGACCAGACCGAGGCTAGGGTAAAGGCCTTGATAGCCTTACAGATAGAGAGGGATCAAGCCATAGCATGCAGTATACCTTGATAGCTAAGAGAGATCATGCAGAGCATAGGCCGCTCAACGTGGGGATGGTGCAGTGGGGAAGCACCATATCATTCAGTTAGCAACACAGGGGGATCAGATATTGAGAGTTTTACATCAGTCACAGACTCAGGTACAAAGTGTCACTACATAGTGGGATCGGCCCAGAACATAGGCACAAGGTTTTACTATTTAGAGAGACCAGGTGAGAGCTCAAGTCCATACCATTACTACAAACAAGGATCGGGAGGCCACCACTATGAGACATGCCCATGCCGATAGGGGAAAATTGACAGGTGATCAGGATGTCGAAGTACATGCAGCTAGTGCCTTAGAGGACACATAGATGATCCAAGATTTTATGAGAGCTAGTGGTGAGGCCTTGTGTTACAAGATATCCTATTATAGAGCAGTTCTAGCAGAGAAGTGAGTGGCTCCCTTTGATCATTTAGACATAAGTAAGATAGGCTATAGATTGCAGAGGTTGGCTGATTAGTCAAGTTAGTACATAGCTAACTAAAGCAAAAATGGGTGGCACTCTGAGAGCCATGGCCCATCATAACCACTACTATTTCGTCCCCCAAGACATAGACCAGGAAACCCCAAAGAGGGAAAGAGTTGTGGTTGATCTTCCCCTCTTTGTATAGATTTATATATGTATTCAAGCCTCTTATGAAGGCTGATTTTGATCGATGTATGTATTCGATGTATCATTATTGTGATTATGCCTCTTGATGAAGGATCAGTTTTGATTCACACCCTTTAGATGGTAGATTGTATCGATGATGTATATCCCTTTTTGAGACAAACATTTATACATGTTTTATATGGACATTTGATGGTTTATACTTGTCATGTTTTGATATGCCCTTATGATGATGATTCATGTTTCACAGATGTATGAGTGTATCATGATGTATGATTTTCTCATTTCCCATGTATATGTTAGATAGAGATGTTGTATCTCATGTTTTGTACTAATGATATATCGTAGATAATATCATATATGTTTTGATTTATGGGAATTTCTAATTTTTATTCTAGCACTTGGGATGATACTAGATGATATTGGTGTGGGGGGATAGATTAGTGATTATGCGCAACCCCTCTTTCCCCATTGATGATACGATATGTGATGATTAGCTTATCATACATGCATGATGTAAAACTTAGCATTTTGTATATATGATGTATTTGATGATGTTAGATGTGATGAATGGTAGATGATAGATGTGATAACAACAGATGTGCAGTAAACAAACACACAAGAAAAATTTAATCAAAACTAAACAAACATATACATACAAAACAACACAACAATATGTAACTAATAATGAACTCATGCAAATTTTAACAACAGATTAAATTGACATTCAATCTAAGTAAAATGAATCCTAAAAGATGCACACAGCAGATGATAAAAAAGAAACAATTTTTTTACAAGTGAACTCAATGCAATACACAATTAAATCAAACAAGATGTAATCTAAGGTAAGAAAATGGACCATTTTGTAAATCACACAACACAAAAAGACACCCACAATCAAAACTATACAAACCAACAACTAAAAGCAATTAACCACTACTTTTTTGTGGGACAACATTGATATATTTTTAATGTGTTTGGGTTATCTTTGAAAGACAACTTCTCAAGGCTACTGTTCACATTGTTTCCGAGGTTTTCCTAAGACCATGTTACAAAGTTGGTGTAGCTTTGTCTCTAGAAGGGAGATTTTTTTAATGTTTAGGTTTTTTGTGCATCTTTTCTAAATGTTTTTGTATTTTCTAAGGTCATGTTTTGAAAGCAATGTACAAAGACAAAGAAGCGTGGATGCCCCCAGCATGATGTGGGAATATACAAAGGGAAGAATGCCACGTGCATATGTACGAGAAAGTGGAACATGAAGGTGCCCCTAGTATTAGATGAAAATATTCAAAGGCACATCCTTCATGTAGATATGAGAGAAAATAAGCCAAGATCATGGCTTTGCAGATGGATTTGGTAGGGTTCCTAGACCTAGCAAAGGAAGTTATTTCTAGAAAGTGGTGAGGGTTATCTCATCCTGATGTAAGTGACATGTGACCAAAGAATCCTCCTTGAGTGTCGAAAACCAGTTTTCACCCAAAGACTTGCCCATTGCACCACAATTGCATGGTTTTCACATGTGGATGATTTTTTTTTACTATTTTTCAAATTTTTATGTTTTGCTTGTTTTTCTTTGTTTTAATTTTACTTTTTAGTTCTTATCTGATATTCACACCATACTTAAGCATAGAAGCACTTGAGATGCATGGCGTTCATAGGTTCTGAAAGCTCTCACCATATGAATATGCCAATTTATAAGCTCCTGACCCATACTTAGCAATCACCACATAAGGCCCTAGCCAGTTAGCTTAAAACTTACCCTTTTTTCTCTATGTTTGATGGTATTCTTTTGATTTTATTTCAGCACTAGATCACCTACATAAAATTCACGATGAATGATCCATTTGTTATATCCTCTTGATACTCTGTTTTGATAGACCTTGAGGTGATTAAGCACTCTTATACACTTTTCATCCAACAACTCTAGCTCTATTAGCCGAGCTACTCTATAGTCTTCATCTTTATCAAGATAATCCCAGAGAGATATTCTTAGGGAGGGAAGCTCCACTTCCAAGGGTATGATGGCTTCAATTCCATAAACTAGGGAATATGGGGTCACACTAGTAGGAGTGCGGATGGAGGTTGATAGGCCCAGAGGGTGGGATGTATCTGTAAGTGCCAATTACGGCCAGTCTTACTTACCATTTTCTCCATGATTCATATAAGGGTTTTATTGGTAGCTTCATCTTGCCCATTACCTTGGGGGTAATAGGGGTAGACCACTTGAGTTGAATATGGAAGCGTTGACACAATGTCTTAACCTATTTTTTTGAAGGATTTACCATTATTAGTGACAATGGCGGAAGGGATACCATAATAACGGAGATGAGATGGTTCATGATGAATTTGGAAATTTTGCACCAATGACATAAGTAAGAGGACAACCTCTACCCATTTAGTAAAATACTCGGTGGCAAGTGATAATGTGGGTGTGGCCATTTGAAGAAGAAGGATGGAGCTTCCCTATGAGATCCAGGCCCCATTTGGAAAATGCCAAGGTGTCGAAATAGGATGCAAATCATGTGCTTTGGTGCATGTATCAAGTTCCCATACTTTTGGCATAGCTCACATTTCTTGATGAAATTACAATAGTCTACTTCCATGGTGGGCCAATAATAACCTACCCTTAAGAGCTTCTTAGCCAAGACCATACCACTAGTGTGTGCTCCACAAATACCACCATGTACTTCCTTAATAGCGTGGACTGAGTCAGTAACATCCAAACAACGAAGTAGATTCCCGTCGTAGCCACGATGATAAAGGGTGCCTCCTAGGAGGGTATAATGGGCTATATAGTGGATAAGGGATTTCTTCTCAGAATGGGTAATGTCTTGGGGAAATGTGCCATCTTGTAGGTATCTAAATATAGGTTCATACCAAGGGGAGGATGGACCAACAATTTCACATGCCAAACAAGATTTTGGCATGTCGTATATGGTATTTGTAAATGCTCTACAAAGAAAGGAATTTTTCTCTCCTGAGGTGGAATGCGTAAGAGAGATCAATTGTAGCCATAACATCTATTGATCTATTATGTGACCTTAGTTTTTCTCAAAGACAATTTGTGTAAAATACTCCTTCAAGGTTTCAACCAACTTCTTGTATGGAACAAGTTTCTCATCTTTGACCTTATACTCATCATTAACTTGTTTAATGATAAGTTGGGAGTCCCCAATGACTCATAGTTGTCTAATATTCCAAGTGATAGCCAACTTGAGACCAAAAATGAGTGCCTCATACTCTGTAATGTTATTAGTGCAAGGGAATCCCAAACGGAATGCTCTCAGAATAACCTCACCTGTGGGAGTGATGAGCACTACCCCTTCCCCCGATCCATGGAAGGTGAATGATCCATCAAAATGGACTTTACCATTCTATAGCTCTTCAACATACATCATGGATGCATCTAGAAGGTCCAGACACAAAGGTTCCATTCTTGGTAGAGGAGCTTCTGCCAACTGATCAACCAATACTTGTCCTTTCAAGGATTTCTAATTTACAAACTCAATGTCAAATTCACTTAGGAGAATGATCCAATTAGCCATTCATCCTATAAGAGTGGGCTTGGATAGAAGGTATTTGAGAGGATAAACTTTGGATATTATCTTGGTTTTGTTGTTAAGGAGATAATGACGAAGTTTTTGAAAGGTGAAGATGACTGCTAAGCAGGCCTTTTCAATATGCGGGTAATTCAGTTCGTAGGAAATCAAGGTGTGACTAAGATAATAAACTACCTTTTCTTTATGGCCTAGGTCATATTGGGAAAGTAGTGCACCAATAAAAAATTGGGTAGCTGAGATGTATAAGAGGAGAGGTTTTCCTGGGGTAGGTGGCATGAGTACAAGTGGGTTGACAAGGTACTGTTTAAGTATTGCAAATGCCTTTTGACATTCTGGTCCCAGTTGAATGCAACATCCTTCTTGAGGAGATGCGTAAATGGGTGGCACTTATCCACAAGCTATGAAATAAAACGGTGGATTTCCTAAATTTTCCTTGTAAACTTCTCAGTTTTTTAAGATTTGTAGGTGGAGGAATTTTTGTGATAGTTGTAACCTTTGCAGATCCACCTCTATGCCTCTCTGTGAAACAATGAAACCTAGGATTTTTCCTAACAAAATGCCAAAGACACACTTCTTGGGGTTCAAGCATACCTTGTAATCCCGGAGACATTGGAAAATACGTCTCAGCACTTTAGGGTGCTCTCCTCTAATTTTGGACTTTACCAAGATATCATCGACGTAATCCTCCATGATGTCATTCATCATGTCATGAAAGATGATGATCATTACGCGTTGATAGGTAGCCCCGACATTCTTGAGTCCGAAAGGCATGACCTTGTAACAAAATGTTCCCCAAGGGGTGATGAAATTTATTTTATGTTGATCCTCCTCTGTAATCCGATTTGGTTATAACCTAAAAAACCATCCATTAAGGACAACATTTCATAACCAGCGGTGGAATCAACGATCATGTCAATATTAGGTAAGGGGAAGTCATCTTTGGGACATGCCTTATTGATGTCATGGAAGTCGGTGCAGATCCTTATGCCAATAGGTTTCTTTTAACAGGACTATGTTAGATATCTAATCTGAATAGTCAATGGGCTTAATAAAATCAGTAGTTAATAACTTTCAAGTTCTTTTTGACAAGGAGTGTAATTTTAGGGTGCATCTTTCTCAACTTATGCTTGATGGGTTTGGTGTCTGGGTGCATAACGAGGTTGTGCATGACCAAGTCTGGGTCCAAACCAGGCATATCAATGTATGACCACACAAATATATCTCCATATTCTCTTAACACTCTACAAAAACCTTTTGCTCTTGAGATGAGAGTGAAGCTCCTAACTTTATCATTCTAGGTTCCTCTTCCGAGCCAATGTTGACACTGATGGTTTCTTCCATAAACATATTAGAGGTATCTTCCATCCGCGTAGGATCAGGGGGAAGAGTAAGGTCAACCTCCCTAGGTAGCTCATCATCATCCTTGAATGGATAGATCATTTTGTCTTTAGGTTCTTCGTTCTATTTTTCTATGAGTACTTCAAAGAGTTTTTTGCTATGAGACTTGTGTTTATTCCTTGCACAAGGTTTCTCTGAAGTGTCCTTACTCTTGCTTCCAATATTCTTACTCAAGTGTCCACACATCTTTGCTTCTTCTCCAAAGTATGCAAGTGTCTAGTTGAATTGCAAAGCCTTTCTTGTGATCCCCATCAGAATAGAATCCTGAGTCCCATGAATTATGTAAATGCCTCATCATTCTCAAAGAAATTGATTGGCATGTGAAATTGTTGATCCCAATCTACAAGTTTGGGATATACAAGGGTTACTTGGTAATTGGTTTGAGGATTGGATCCGGATAAGGTAAGGATAGCCGAATCAGGGAATAGGTTAGTGGAGGAAAGATCCTCGTAGAGGATACATTGGGAATCTGTATTGCTATCTGAATGAGATGAGTTGTCCTCACGTTTGAAATAGGTGGCATCAATCTCAAAGGGTGCATCATCATGAGGTCTTATTCCAAGACCATGCTTGTTTGATTTGAAGCGAGGGATAAGAATGGGTTCTAATCACCCTTGTGCATTGATACCACATCCAAACCCATTGTAACCCATGACGTACATCATATGGTGGCCTTTGACATATAATGGGGCTTGATGGCATGAAGCCATGGTACCTTTAGGTACTCTGCTGGTGGGATCTTCTAACATCTTTTCCTTAGATAAGAAACCACTAGGAATGAACTTCTCCAATGGTTTAGGGCATTGATCTTGAGTGTTTTTGAACTAAAAATAGGGTTTACCATGTGTCCTAGGTGACACTGATAAATCTGATATTAATAAAGCTTGTTCAAGAGTGAACGGCTCACCTGGGCCATTTTTTTAAGTTTCTTCACATGATCCGAAAGAGTTGACCAATGAGGGAAAGTCTTGATTATAAGGGGTGAGTGAATATGGATCTACACATCCCTTGATAGCCTTTATTTTAAAAGGAAAATAATTCTGCAGAAGGGCATTCATAAGTTGCATGAGAAAACTATGCAAGGCTCTACAATGTGTAAATGGTTCTAGATCACCCTAAATGGTGATTATCTGTCCTTTATGGCACATTTTGATACATTGATGGAAAGTTGAAGGAATGGCTTGCATGGCATGGATCCATGGGCATCCTAAGAGCATGTTGTATGGTAGATCCAAGTCAAGGACATGGAACATTTTATCATGAAAAGTTGGCCCTACTTCCATTGGAACTACTATAGTGCCTACTAACTCTCGCTCCTCATTATCATAGGCCATGATTGTAATAGTTTTGGAACCTAAATCCATTTCTAAGTGGTCTAGTTGTTTAAACAACTTTAAAGTACAAAAGTTTAAACTAGATTAGCCATCCACAAGTACTATCTTGATCTTGCGGCAGGTAACAACTACTTCTATATATAAAGGTATGTTGTGTTTTTGGTCGTTACGCGTGATTACAACATGATCAAAAGTGATATGATCGTTGGAGTCATGGTGTGTAATCATGGCTTGGAGGTGTGCATGATCTACATTGGTAGAGACTCCCGAAATCTGCAGTGTTTTATACAATATGTTTTTATGTGTTAGAGCTTTTGACGAGATCTAAGATTGATATCCTAGTGGGCGTCTTCTCTAACTATTCTATTAGATTGTATTGACCTTTCTGAGGGATAGGTAGGGGTCTGGTATGATCAAACAATTTCGTCGCATCCCGACTACACAAATCTTTTCTAAGATCCTAATAGTATTGACATGTTCATCAGATGAACGGATACATCCTATGTGGGAATCAAAGGGGATATCATTGGTGGGATGATACTAGGTAGAAGTCCTATAGTCATTGGAACTTTTTCTATGATCTGGCTTCCTTTTCTTTTTATCTACATGGTTAGGAAAGGGCTCTTTGAAGATACCCATTTTCTCATTTGGACCTTGTCTTGAGTCAGGGGAGAATCTATGATGATTTTTCCTTCTTCAATGAGGTCTTGTATGTAATGACATTTATCGCAAGCACCTATATGTCTTGTTCCCTTTAACACGATGGAAGTCACGGTACTCATTCTCTTTGAACCAATCGGGTTTTGGAGCATCTTCTCGGGTATGTTACCATGCGGTGGGTATTCTACCATGTTTATGTTGTCTAATTGTTTTAGTATGGCAGATAGGGATTCTGTTAATGGTGTGAACGCATGTTTGGTGGGTGCCTTAGGACGAGGTCCTTGTGAGAGCTTTAAAAGTGGACCAGTCCACATGGTTTGGACTCTTTTGGATTCTGTAATGCCATCTCCAACGTAATGTTTTTTTTTCTTGAAGAAATTCATTTTATCTAAGGATTTTTCTTCATGTTTGTCTTTGACAACCATTTTAAGTGTTCGCTTTGTGATGAGGTCCTTTTTTATTTGAATGCCCTTCTCTATAACTTCTTCAAAGTTAAAGCCACAGTGCATTTGTAAATGGAAGGCTATCTCTAGGTTTAAGTTAAGCGCAAATATGCTTACTTGTTATTTTTCAGGAAAGATGCAAGCGAAACGAATTACCAACCCTTGCCATCATTGTAAAAATCTAGTGAATGCATCGTTAGGCTTCGTTCCACTACAAGGGCCTATAGCACATTGGAATCACAAAATTTTTTTGACATATTTTTTCTACTCAAAAACTATCTCCCTTTACAATGAGCCTAGCACTCCAATTTATAGATATCTGAGAGGAGAGGGAGAGAGAATAAGGTAAATCTAAAAATCAATCATTAAACCACTTGCAAGAGGTAGTAAATGAAGTTAAATAATGGTATGGTTCTTGCAAAAGGGATCCCATACTATCCCATAACTTGCAACAGTGAAATATGTCAGCCCATGCTTCATGAATGTATCCCAACCACCACCTGGAATTGTTGCTCGAACTCGGACACTTTTTCAGAAACATCACCATCAAAATTTCATTAATTTTTGCACTTCTTGATGGTTGTGTGACTGGCTTGAATCCACAATTCCAACGGTACCAATTTTGTAAAATTTCGTTTAGAAATGCAAAAGTTGTGGCCTTCTAAGTGTGGGCAGCTATTTTGAGTTTGCCAAGGATTTCTTGCCTTTTACGGGACTGAATATTTAAATTTTGGAACTGGATACATTTCCTTCCTTTTTACCCACCTACCCTCACCAAAATTAATATTTCAGGTTTCCATGGTGTAGAGGATGTCAAGACCTTTCCAACGATATAAAATTTGTTGAATTTCGAGCACCAGGTCAAAAATTATGCCCATTTGAAAATTTGCATTAATGCACAAGAGATGGTGAAAATGCAAATTTAAAAAAACAACCCCAAGCCCCCAAGCCCAAAATTGAAAAATTTACAAAAACCCCCAAGCCCCTATACCCGAAATTGGCAAAAATTGCAAAAAAACCCCCGAGGCCCGTAACTTTCAAAATATGAAGAGTTAGAAGGACTTATTTATATTTTCAGAAAGGGGAAGAAATTTCCTATCTATTGAAGATGCTTTTGGGAAACCTTAATTAATTAAAATATATAAAAAATTACATTGAAGCAAAAAAAGGGGGAAAAAGGGTGTTAGTTGACCAAAATTAAGCATGAGCTTATTTTGCGCAACAGATTACATGCACACTAGGGGAGTGTGTCATGCACGATGATTCAGGTTCCTTCAGACCCTCTACCATGATCACCACATCTATCACCGCATCAATAGCTACCTCCACCAAAGCCATATCACAGAATCATATCTTGCAACCACTACTTTGCCTCTCCTTAGGGTCATCCTTTGGATCCATCCTCTCTAGTCCACGATGGAGCCCTACTTTGAGTGGAAAAGGATCTGTTTAGCTATCCATGGTTGGCATCTCCTCCACCTAAAATTTAGACTATGGATAGCTCTCTTCCCACGGGATGGGGGTTTATTTTTCCCTCGGCAGATGCAGATTCCAAACCATGATTGTTGGCAAATGGATCCTCCTTCAAGTAGATGCATCTTGTGGAGTGTACGTCCCTCATCGAGATGATCTGCCCCCTCCTCCCAAAGCAGCGTCTTGTTCTTAGATCTCTATTTTTATGTAATTCTTACACTCTCTATTTTACCATTAGGAATTTTTTTGTTGTCTACATGGTTGTTGTTGACATTTTTGCGTTCCATTCTAAAAAGGTCAACTTGAAAATTTTAAAAGTTTCTCAAATTGGTCGAGTTACGAGTTTGGCTATGTTTAGGACAGCCATCTCGGAGAAAGATGCAGTTTTAATTGTTTGGTTTTGGAAAGTTGGAAGTCATTTGGGATCAAAACTACAACTTGGGTATAGTTAAAGAATGCCATGCCTCATAGATGTAGCCATTCCATTTGAAACCCTCGTCAGAACTATGCAACAGCTGTAAACAACCATTGCAAGTCCCTGAGGAAGGCAGGAAGGGTAGCATGTACCAGACATGATGTTCTGAAGCTACAGACAGGTGACAGATTTTGAAGGACAATTTACAGTTTTACAAGTAGTTTGCATTTTCAATAAGCGACAATAAGGTACACTTTTTTTTATGTATTTCTATGATTAAGTGAATTATTTAAGTGTTTTGAGTTGTATAGGTTCATTCATTATCCATACAAATGAAAGAAAGTACAGAAAGGAAGGACATACATCTCATTACACGAAAATATTTTCATTTATTCATGAGGAATAATTATAAATATTTTTCTCACACAAGCCATGAGAAATAATTGAAGGAAAAACAATGCATATATTTATGAAATTGAAAATGTAAGGAGGTAAAGTAAATGGGTTATTTCCTCAAGGAGGTGTTCTTTTCTTTCTGAATTGTTGCACCAGTTGTCTTCTGCAAACTACACCATGGTACCTAAAAAGAGAAGGAAATGGTTGTCAATTTTGAGCTCGGGGTTTTATTTTAACTCCTTATATTTCAAGTTTCAGAAAAACATGCATTCAAAAGGTGCAAATATGGTATTCATGGGAAATTTACAAGTGCATCACAAACAAATGAGATTGCAGAAGAATCATAATATAAAGGCCGAGGTTAACTGGAATGATTTATTACAATGAAAAAGATATTCAAAGGAATCGAGAAAAATTGATGAGGATTCGCCATGGAAAATGGAATTTTAAAAATTTCAGCATACATACTAAAGTTGTAATGAAGCTCAAATACGTAATTACATGCGAGAAAATAAAGGGTTTGGATCTAAAATACAACTACTTCTGACTTTTTAAATGACAAGAGCTTTCAAGTACAAAAACTATTTTCAAGGATTAGTTTTCAAAGCATCGATACAACCCTTTCAAATCTATTTCGTGTTCAAAATTCAACATTTGAGTTAGAAAAGGACAAGGGTTTTACAGTTTTAATGATCTCAAAAGCACAAAGGTCAAAGAAGATCAAAATTTTAAAGAGCCACATATCTTACAAAAGGAGATCTCGCAAATATTTGCTAGAACAAATATCCTTCATTAATAATTCCTCTGAGATTTGTACAACTGAATACTTCGATCTCAAAGAAACAAAGTCCATTCGATACAATCACAATACATTATGAAATGAAAAATTTAATGCTGAGCTAGTAAATTTTGGTCATTCTCATATCATGCATATGAATGAAGATGTAGATAGGGTAATCTTAGTTATTACTTATGACTTAGAAGATTATAGCACGTGACAAAGATGAGCCAGAGCTCATAAAATACCCAAAACAGAGCTTTGAAATAAAAATAATGGTGACATACAATCAAGAATGAATGCACATTTGCTAAATCTCCAAATAGATAATCACAATTACAGTGGTGGAACAAAGAAGTTACAAAGGGCCTGGAAGAAATATTCATGACATACTTTCTTGTTTATTGCATGCACAAAATCTCAAGACCGCAAGGAACTCACCATGTACAATGAATGGTATTGCCGAAAACCTCATTTTAAGTAGAATGTAGAAGCAAACACAATAACCACAGAGGATTTTTTGAGCTCATTTTATCAATGGCCAAGCATGAAAATACAAGGAAACCAGGAAACACAAGTATCAGTGCATGATGAAAACCAATACTTCAACTTTTACAAATGTTTTCTAAACAGAGTTGAAGAAATTCTCAAAGTCATAGATCTACTGAGATACCTGAGAATGTGAAATATGCAGATCTATAAGTCATGATGCAGATTGGGCTGAAGAATACACTCACCTTTATCCTTGGCAATTTCAATTGAAGTGACCATGAATACCCATAAATCAAGAAATCACGTGCTCAAAGAATAATGGAGTAGGCTCAGAACCCGTTTCAAGCTCGAGGGTATTGTCGAAACCCATATAGAAATAATAGCCATTATTTTGTGATAGGAGCCATCACGAAATTTCCACCTCAAAAGAAAGAAGATATAGATCCATTTCAGCAAAAAGTATTTCTCTTTATTTTTACTAAATACCCATGAGGGGAAATGGACTTACCAGTCATAGAAGTTAGGTTAAGCTGAGAGTCAATCACGCAAAACATGAACACCCCCATTGGAAAACATACAGATCTGAAGAAATGACAACCCTCCTTCGAGATTGTAGAGCTTACAAGCTCAGAAAACCCATTACAGTGTCAACATTGGTCGATGAAACATAGAAACCAGAAAATCACTCATAGCATGATCACAGGAAGAGAAAGCATGAACAGAGGATCAGAGATACAAGGAGCTCCACATTCACTTTCCATGCCTGCAGATTGAATCCCCTCAGAATGAGCTCGAAAGATTCAACATAAATATCAATTGCGGTGAGATCAAAACTTTTACGAGAGCTCGTTTAGCTCGAATAGAGCTCCAAAATGATAACGATTAGGGTTCCAAGTGTATTTCTCCCCCCTCTAACTTAGGGTTTGAGTAAACCTAACCCAACCGAGTTAAAAATGCATGCACGTGTTAGATGCACAAAGAAACCCTAACTGAGGGTGTAGTGAAATCAACATGCGAGGTTCATCAAGGACATAGATCGACGGCCCGATATCATCACCGATTATCAAAGAAAACTAAACCCAGGTTAAAAATACAACCAAAAACATGCCAAGGGTTAATTCAACGTTGGAGGGGGCCAGCCCATATGTTCCAAATTATCATTTTCATTGACTGAATAAGTATATACTATAAACCATGATGAAAATCTGAAATAATGATCACCCAAAAGGTGAGTCTTTTAACTATAATCATCAGGTCCATTCAAATACAAAAAGATGCTAACAAGGAAATGATAATCAAAAGGTGGTAGAGACTATAACATGTTATGTGTGTAATCAAAGGTGGCCAAGTATATTGTGATGGATTTTTACAAGTACCTCATGTATATCTAAAACCATGGTAATGTGCTAAGTCCATAAGAGTGGCCAAAATCAATTGAAGACAAGTGTATGAATCAGAGGTGGTCCCCACATGGGAGCTAATTACAAACAAAGGTATTTATTTGCAGATGATATATTTAAAGGGTGTCAAAAGGGATCATGTTATCATGTTAGAAGACCAAGGAATGTCAACATCAGAGCCTAAGCTTGGAGGTGGTCCCCATTAAGTGAATTTTTGGATGAATTATTTTGCAAGAGTTGCAAATAATGTAATTGATTTTCTCTATACACAAGATTTTTTTTTTTTATCCTTGTTTTTCTTAAAAATAGAGTAGTCGACTGTAGTTGAGTGATTGTAACCAATGGCTACTAATGCCTCTTTGTATTTGCATGTTCTATTTTTATTCCTTTATTTATTAATAGATGAAGGATAAAAATAGGATGCATGGGCGAGTACAATTTTAGCCTATTTTTAGGAAGGGTGGGAAATAATTTTTCTATATAATGTGTGCCTGGAAAAGCACAAAGGAGAGTTATTTTCTTTGGAGAGTTAGTTTTCTCCGGGAGGACTTTTAGATATAGAGTGTTGAAGCCATTTACGCAATTTTTCCCTTTAAATGTGAAGTATTTTTTGCCTTTCCAATTATTTGCAGTCTTGTGTATGTTCTATTAATTCTTATGAATGTTAAATTCCCTGATTAATCATCTTACCCTATTACAAATTTAGTAATTTCTGTATGATATTAATGTGCATGTTTAACTTAGCAGTATTGTTGTGATACTTTCCCTCAATACATCAAAGTGTTTGCCCTTAATATTCTATAGAAAATTGTTGGTTTGTGCATCAAAAATTCTTCCCATATCAGTTGTGCATGTACTCAGTCAAAGACCTCATACAAATTTGGTGTATCACCTTAGTTTTAAATTCCTTTTACAGTCATCTTTTACCCTTAACCCCATAAGATCAATTTAGGATACATCAATAAGGAACTAGCCTTGATATCGAAGACTCACCTCAAAATAGGTATACCCACAGAACCTGAGGTGTTTCCATTGTATCTACGAAAGAGAGAGATATTTTTGTAAGCTTAGAACACCTACAGCCATCTCTCTACACGGCGCACTTTCGAGAGATAACAGCTTGATTTTTTTTGGACCGTGAGTTCTCTCGTTGCCTCTGTAAATGCAACTGTCTTATATTTTATTAATATAATGGGTGGTTCCAATAGTAAAGAATAAATTATTTATATATGGATGGGTAAGACGGTATCTTTAAGGTTTAAATGACTTACTTATTTCTAAATTCCAACATAGGTAGAAACAGAACCCTGTCATTTTTTTATATTCTAACTTTGATAGATTGGCATAGTTTTCTAATTTTTAATATTCCATTATTTGTGTAGCTCTTTTACCGTCTCATTTTCTCAAATTATTCAGAAATTTTCAATTTACAATTAAAGGAGAGAAGTTTTTTAAATGTGGAAAATTCAATAGCTTCCAAGTTTGAAACCAACATCTACTTGCCTATTGTAGCAATTTGTATCCCCTTTTACAATTCTTAGGTTGAGGAATTGCAGAAAAATAGGTGATATGCCAATGATTACTGATTATTGATCTCTCTTAAATGTTCATATAAGTGATAGGTAAATTTAAATGAGACATACGTTTTTAGTGCTAATGTTTTCTAATCTACAACAAGATATTTTTACCAAAACAACTATCAAAATGTAATGTGTAATGTCTAGGTCTGATATATTTAATATATTGTTAATTTAAAGATGATGTACTTACTCTAGGTTAAGGAAAATAATTTTTTTCCAAGCTATTTACCTTTATTATTTTTTTCCATTAAAATTTTCCTTCGAGGTAAACAAAACACACTTACCCACAAATAAAAGATTTTATTTTTAAATTAAAAATATCTTCCCATCACACAAATCAAATGTTTTATATTTTGAAATGCTTACATCACACACATAGACCTCGGTCCCCATCTTGTTTTCCAAAATTGATATCAATGTGAGAAGATGGACCAGTCAAATATGGCACATTGTTTATCATATACAATCATGTTTAGGTGAATTAGAATACCAAACAATCATGGAACTCACTAAAATCTCATTATTTTCAAGAATTTAGGGCAAATAATTTGCATGTAGTTTAAGGGTTTGTTATCCCTATCATCATTGATTGTAATTATGGGTGCAATTTATATATCATGCTTTTATGAGAAAGGAACCAATGATGTGCATGATTTAATGATCGTGAGTAGATATGTGATCTAGAGTACCATTATTTGTTTAAATTAAAGTAAACACATGTAACTTTTAAGCTTACAAATTAAATAAACACTAGCCAATAACAAAAGTAACATCAAGTCACATCAATAAATTAACGAATAAAATGGTGACACATAAACAATCCATAACATGTAATTTTATTCTCAAGTAATGGGTAGTGTTAATTTTATTCTCAAGTAATGGGGAGGTTGAGGTTTGTTGTTGGGAATAGCCAAATATTTGGATGAATAGTTGGATATGGATCCTACAATCTGTTGCAAGAACAAGAATGGTCTCAACCGGGATGTATGTAAACATGATGAAGGAAAAAATGTATCCTCTATTATCCACTTTTCCTCTCGCTCAAAGGGAGGTGGAACAAGAACTGGAATATGAATATTCCCTTGTCTTCTTTGGGAAATGTAATGTTGCAGGGCATGGAGAAAATAATTGTAAGGGCCTAAAAGGAACGATAACAAGATCGTACCAAGCCAAGAACACAAATGCTAATCCAACACCACGATCAATAAGATGAAATCAATTTGCGAATAACTTTACTTAAAACCTTTGCAAACAAATGAGTGGAAATATCATATATTATTATGGAACTCAATGCAATACATTGAGAATGGGCCTTGCTTAAATAGGGAAGGAATAACAATCTAAGAGCCAGTCAAGGTCATAGATCAAGCCATAAATCAAGGAAATAACTAGTCATTAAAGAACTAGTCAAGACCATAGATTTAGGAGAGAACTAGATATCAAGGATCTAGTCAATACCATAGATCAAGGAAAGAACTATACCTACCAACTAGATAATATCTCCTAATATCTAAATAAGATAAAAGAAATATCCACACACATAAGTGGGTGAGGATAAATATAATAAAGGTAAATAAAGTACCTAGGTGAACATGAGCTAAGGTAAATACCTACTCTAACACCCCCCCTCAAGTGAAGCTAGGGGCCAAAATAGAAGTGGCATGTCCACACAAGATGAGTCTCGGCAACTAGTCCGATGAGGTATTCATGTCCAATAACTAGGAAAAAGGGACACCGTAAGGTACCCAAAACCAAGAATAACAAAGTAAAGAGAGTAAAAGCCCGCTACAAAGCATCCCAAGAAGCTCAGCTCAAAAACTTGTATAATGCTAAAGAAGTTTGGTGTGCACCGTGGTCCGAATCTCTTTCGATCACAAAACTCAAAAACAATCGACACTAGGCTTCACGAGAATGGGCCTTGCTTAAATAGGCAAGGAATAACAATCTAAGAACCGGTCAAGGTCGTAGATCAAGCCATAAATCAAGGAAATAACTAGTCATCAAAGAACTAGTCAAGACCATAGATTTAGGAAAGAGCTAGACATCAAGGATCTAGTCAATACCATAGATCAAGGAAAGAACTAGTCAATATCATAGATAAAGGAAAGAACTATACCTAACAACTAAATACACACACACAAGTGGGTGAGAATAAACACATTAAAGGTAAAGAAAGTACCTAGGTAAACATGAGCTAAGGTAAATACCTACTCTAACACCCCCTCAAGTGAAGCTAGGGTCAAAAATAGAAGTGGCATGTCGAAAATATGAGTCCCGATAACTAGGCCTAATGAGGTACTCATGTACAATAAATGGGGAAAAAGAGACACCGCAAGGGAGTGATTTTGAATGTGCAAAAAAAAACCAAACATAATTCGATCAACTCTACAAATAGGTGTGTCATGATCCAAGAACAATAACCAAAGCAACAAGGCAAGGACACAAACTCTAGAGTGTCACGATCTAAGAAAAGCCAAGGTAACAAGGCAAGGATATGAAAACCCGAAGAAACAGGATTAACACCACACCCTCCCATCTGCTGAATGGGTGGAGTGAAGCTACAAATCTCTATGAGTTGCCCAAAATCAACTACTCAAACACCGACAAAAGGACACTAGATTTCACCGAATAGATCCCCACAAGAGATATTGTCAACATGCCGAAAGTGTCAAAAATACATATACAAAAACTCTCAACAAACAAGAGAGATACACTACACCGCTTAAAGAAAAATGCTCAAAACAAGAAGCATCACAATGCATAAGGTATAGAAAGTGGAGAAATAGGCCTAATGGTGGAGGAGCCACGCCTGTAGAGTCCTCTCAATGAATGCCTATGTCGTCGCCACGAGTGATCAAATATCCACCCCAAATCAACACGGATGGATGAAGAAGATGTTTGCATATGACTTGGTGCAAAATGCACAATGGGTGCATGCAAAAGAACATTAGAATGTGTGTCAGGTTGATCATGTCTGATAGCTGAAATCTCAGGTTTCTCAATCCTGAGTGAAGGTGCAGAACTCATGTGTTGCTCAGGATCCTCAGAAAGAGTCGAGCGAACAAAAAAAAGGAACTCTGTCAATGTGTGATCCCAATGAAGTATCTGCTCGAAAACCAATGTCATGACGAAAATTCCACTTAACATGTGGAATAGAGGAAAAAACAGCTTGTGAATGTTTGCCAATGACTCTGCCAAAGTGAGACCCATAGAACGAAACATGCGAGATTTGAATGAAGTGGCATACTTCTGAAAAAAACCATGCGGTGAAAGCAGTATAGGATACACAACATGTGGTCTTTGTAATATGCATAGATGTGGAAGAACATGCAGTAACAAGCCTCACGGGATTAGGAACATCAAGAGCTGAAACACTCTCAAAGACCGGTAGATCAATGTTAGTGAGTACAAGAGAAACAACTGTAAGTGGACTAGGATCATGGATATGACTATCCATAATATTATTGTGATGCTGTGTCAGAGGCTAGCAAGTTTCTACCTGCAGGAGTGTATTGTTGTATCCTTATCATGAATGAGTGATTGTAGAAGATAATTTTTCTTCTTGAGCGATTTATTTTCTTCCACAAATTTTACAATATCATCTTGAAGTCAAAACACTTCAGGGAAAAGCATCTCATTCTCAGAATCCATGATAGATACAAGAATGCAACTCCCAAAATTTTAGGACGTCGGGCTCAACCGAAATTGCGTCCACAATTGATCACAACACTCCTCTATATTTGCACTTTATAATCATAGTGCAATTCTCAAAATAAATATTTCCAATGGAAAGATCACAAAAAACTAAGCACTTGAGCAAAAAACGACACTCAAAACCAAGTTACCGATCAAAAGATAAAAACTTTTCAATATAATGCTCTACTATTTATTTTAGTTTCCACTAAAACAAAATAAAATGCTCTTGCCTTCACCACACAAAAAATTGAAAGGGGGCTGGAGGTAAGCACCTACTAGTAGGAATCACAAGCTTAATCCCTCACACAACCATAATATTTCTGTATTGTGTAGATAGTGACCTTTGTTTGCCAAAAATAGCAACCTCATGGATTTACCCGAAATAGTAAAAACATACACAGCATCCGTGGACCCCTACCAAAAAAGGAAAGATCCGAAAACCTTCCTACATGCAAACCGAAAGAGATACGCTGCAAATGAAAATTTTCTTGTGTAGATCTTGAGAAATCCACCAAACCCAAAAAAGAATCCCACAATTTTTCCTTCACGCGTCGCGAATCCCAAGACAGATCGGTGTGCTTCTCTGCAACAATACAAAAAACCCAGAAAAATGACTGCCTCCAAAAATGGTTGAGCTTACAGTCGATCTTAGGGTTTTTCCACCTTTCGGATCCAATGGAAGCCTCCGTTTTGCATAAAAACACATGCAACAACAAAATACAACCAAATCCCAAATATATGAATATACAATGAATTTATTTGCAAAATAAAACTTACAAACGGATGCCAACATCAATCTCCAACTCGATACCATAAAAGGAATGATAACAGATCATACCAATCCAAGAACAAATATGCTAATCAAACACCACGACCAATAAGATGAAAGAAATTCGCTTGTAATAACTTTACATAAAACCTTTGCAAACAAATGAGCGGAAATATCATATATTATTATGGAACTCAATGCAATACATTGAGAATGGGTCTTGCTTAAATAGGCAAGGAATAACAATCTAAGAAGCAATCAAGGTCATTAATCAAGCCATAAATCAAGGAAATAACTAGTCAAGACCATAGATTTAGGAGAGAACTAGACATCAAGGATCTAGTCAATACCATAGATCAAGGAAAGAACTATATCTAACAACTAGATAATATCTCCTAATATATAAATAAGATAAATGAAATATCCACACACATAAGTGGGCGAGGATGAATACAATAAAGGTAAATAAAGTACTTAGGTGAACATGAGCTAAGGTAAATACCTAATCTAACAGGCCCCTAGGATGAATGGATTCTGAAATCCCCTATTTTTTATTCTAGTGTGACAGTTGTGGATTTTCTTAACTTATGCCTTTTTTTGGAGCCATTGAATCCCTCCTCCTCTTCTCACAAGACTTGTTGATGAGGTGTCCTCGCAAATGCCCAGATTTGCATGCATCCTTTGTTGGCTGAGGGGTAGCTGGAAAAGGCACTTGTCTTACCACCTGTGGCTTCTAGTGTGAACCAAGCGTCAGATGATCCCAAAGGAAGTGCAGAAGATAATGAAGGAAATAGGGAGGGAGAAAATGATGAAGACCCCAGTGAAGGAGAATATGAAGAGGATTCCTGCAAGAAGAGGATTCCGCCACAACTAGCATAAGGAGGATTCATCATTTGAAATAGAGGATCTGTATCCTACTGAAAGATGGGTTGAGGTTGTCCCTATTTCAGACAAAATATCAAAGATGGCTATGAAAGATTTTTAGCAACATCCCTAATTTTTTTGAAATATCGATCGCTTGGTTGTTGAAACATATGAAGAGGGACGGTGGAGATTTTTTCAAGAAAAAATAGGGCATTGAAAGGCCAAAGAAGCACTCAAAATGAAAACATCCTTATGCTAGTTGTGGCTAAAATCCGATCCCCTATGGGTAAGTTCGAGGTGGTTTTAAGGAATACCACCGAGAATGTAAAAATGAAGGCACCACTTACGGTGCTTAACCCCAATTTAAGTCGGACTCACTTAAGGTTCTTGACTTCTTGAAGGGAGAGAATTATAGAAATTATATCAAATCGGTATTTGGATCAGAATTGTCGATAATTCTAAGGATGGGTTCAACACGGTGTAGTCGAGATGGGAAAAAGTAAGCATGCGGTCCACGGTGTGACATAATCACAAGGAGCAATGCCAAAAGTTGGTGGATCTATCCACCCGTCGATTCTCGCCTAGCTAATCCTTTTTGAATCTTTTTCCCATCGGCTTTTTTTGAATCTTTTGTTGGTGTGTGCGGGATTTGGGTTAACTTTGACCTAATATTGTGTTGACATTGTGTTGTCTTCCCACTCTTGTTGGGTTTCATGTTGACTATGTTTCTTGTTAGTCTTGTTTCAGTCTCTTGTTTAGTAATATTTTATCTAGGCTTTAAGCCTCTTTTGTATTTGGGTATGATCTTAGCCAAAAAAACCATTACCCTTACTAAAAAAATCTTTGTATTCAAAATTACTTAATGTAAATCCCTTAAAAAATATATTTTCCACATAATTTGAAGGCACAAAAGAAAATCTATATATTTAAAAAAAAATTCTTCTAAAGGGTGTTTTTTATTTAAATTTTAAGATTGTTAACCGACTTTGGCAACCCCTTACATTAGAGTTCATGATAACTAGTTGGTTTCCCCTAATCCCTTTCGAAAAACACGTAACACCTACAACAATATCTAAACGCATTGATCTCGATATAAATATATTTTCAATGACATAAATCAAAATACAAAGCATATTATTTATAGGGCCTATTTAAACAAACAAGTACCTACTATGAGAATCTAATTGACATCATCTTTATGAGCTTGGAGATCTATATATTTTTAAAAAAATCTTCTAAAGGGTGTTTTTTATTTAAATTTTAAGATTGTTAACTAACTTTGGCAACCCCTTACATTAGGGTTCATGATAACTAGTTGGTTTCCCCTAATCCCTTTCGAAAAACACGTAACACCTACAACAATATCTAAACGCATTGATCTCGATATAAATATATTTTCAATGACATAAATCAAAATGCAAAGCATATTATTTATAGGGCCTATTTAAACAAACAAGTACCTACTATGAGAATCTAATTGACATCATCTTTATGAGCTTGGAGATCTAGAGTTTGATTTCAAAAATAATATATATAGTCTATGCAAGATATTCTCATTTATTTATTTTTTATTTGAAAATAATAATAAACTAGTACAACCGTATTCAATTCGTCTAGTTGAAAATATGTTGACAAACATTGTAGTCACTACAAAATAAAGGGTATGATATCCACATTTTTTCATATTTTCTTTGTGGATATTGTAGTTTAAATTGTGAATCAATTTTGTGGATTCCACCCACAATAATTTTGTGGAAACATATACTCTAACAAAATTTGTGTAAAAACAACAAAAATAATTATGAGAGTTCTATAATTTTTAATTTGTAAATTTTTCACAATTAAAACATTGTCATTTGTCCACAATGGAAATTATTGGGATAATTTTCACAATTTTGAGAATGTTGACAATCCACAATCTTAAAATTGTGACATATACTACTATAATAATAATTTTGTAAGTGGTTCTACAATATTATATTTGTAAATATTTCAACAAAATTATTGTTTTTGATAAACTAAATAGCCATACTTTATGATCATTATTTTATGGTGTTAAAATTCTTTACAATACAAATAATATATTTTGTCAAAAAAAAAACTATGTTTTAAGTGTACATTCATTTTAAAAAAAAATATGTGATTTTTTTAAATTTAATTTTAAAAAATAAAAAATTTAATAATAATTATATTTATAATATATATTTTTAGATATAATATTATTCTTATTAGTTTTATATTTTAAGTAAACATGATTTTGGGATGCTAATTCACCTAAACATGATTAAGGAATGACGAACCAGAACACAAAACCCAGCCAATGCCCAGAAAATTTCAATCATCATAATAATTAAAACAAAACAAAAATAAAATAAAAATTAAATTAAATCTTGTCTTGTAAAGTTCGGGGAGAGAGCTGGAGAAGAAATTTTAAAGCTAAACCAGCCCGATTCCCAATAACACTTTGATAGAAAGAATAAATCTAAAAATAGGGCAAAAACATGGCAAATGTAGCAAAGGAGGGACAAGAACTCACTAGTGTTGAGTCAATTTCGAGAAAATTGAACCTCTTGACCAAAATTTGTAAATGAAAGCATCAAAATTTAGTCATACCGAACATAAAATCCAAATTGTATGAAAACTTTAAAGAAAGTATTACTCGGAATGTGGCTGCAAATTTAAATAAATGCTTAGAAAAACCTTGAAAGCAAGAAATCTGGGTCCTCTGAATATTTCTCG
Source organism: Taxus wallichiana var. yunnanensis (assembly GCA_018340775.1). Lineage (NCBI taxonomy): Eukaryota > Viridiplantae > Streptophyta > Pinopsida > Cupressales > Taxaceae > Taxus > Taxus wallichiana. The sequence continues at coordinate 122,994,033 of CM031241.1, read as the reverse complement.
ATATCAATGGGTCTGCGTGGCTGTATTGGGTGGAGTAGCAGTCCCAAATTAGGAGGTGATCAAGGGATGCATTCACGGTGTCTTTCATCACCATTTTAAGATAGAGAATCTTGTTTTGAGATTTGTAACAAAATGGACAACTCTACTTTTCTCGTACATCAACACATCTCTGCTTTCTCACAACACGTATTAATTTTTAATGGTAAGAACTCTCCATCCAAAATGGGTAGCTGAGATGTTATTCTTAGTTCTCACAATATTTTTGCCTTATCACAACATCTATTAAGTTTTTACAGCTCGACCAACACTTCTTCCTCCTTACAACATCTATCAATTTTATCCGGTTCCACTTTTCACATACATCAACACACGTCTATCTTCTCACAAGATTTAACATTTATTTACGACAAGAACCCTCCATCCAATAAAAACATGCCTATCAACAATTTGATGGGTACTTAAAATGTTATGCTTAGTTCGAAGAGGGGGAATTTATAATCTCAACTTTTTTATTTAATAATTGTACATATTTCATATTTTGACCTTAAAAAGTTTAAAACCGTGTTATTACAGTCCTCTAATATTCAGATTTAAAAATGACCCTATCATTTTTATACAAATTTATGAACAATTTATATTAATATAGATAAGATATGTTAAAATTGGTTAAAATAAACTTCATCTTTATTACGCCGAAAGGCGTGTTCTATGTGGGAAAGCCCGACCCCTTCTACCAGTGACGAAGACGCCAACAACCACGATGAAATGGTTGATGATGTACATGTTCTTTTCAGCCTTACAAGTGGCGATGCGCTAGAAGGAATGTCAGGTTTCTACAAGGATAAGGCTCCTATCAGGTTTCTAAAAATCAAGAAGCAAGCATATCATTACCACCATACGCAAAGGAGGGAGATCCATTCCTGAAGTCAGAAATGAAGGACAGGTTACATAGTCCCGTGTGGAGGTGGAGACACCTCTTCCGTCATCGAGAACGGGGAGAATGGAGCAAATCATTGTTATATAATGTAATCAATGACTGCAGCGATCGACTCCTGTTAAGTCAGATCCAGGAGGTAGAACTAGATAGGACTGCGTGTGTATTCGCCCCTTTTCTGACAATGCATTCGCAACCTCTTCTCTCTCATTCATGGTCACTTAATTTATTTCTTTCCAACTTTGTGTAGAATACCTAATTAAATTACTTAGTTGCTCAAACATGGTTGTGCAAGTACACAATCATGGGAAAGGGAAGGGAAAGGGAAGGCGAAGCCCTACATTGGACTTCATACCCGAAGATTGTAGAAGATATAGGGCAAGGCGTGGCATATTTGCATACAATGGGAGTGACACATGGAAACCTGAATCATCCAACGTAGTCATCGGTTGTGATTTTGAGGCGCGCATAACCGATTATGGCCTTTCTCTGTTAGGCGGCCACCACCATTACCGCGTATCCATTCCCTCGGATATTTAGCAGGTTAGTCGTCAATTTCTTTTAAAAACAATTTATTTAGATGGCTTTTATTTGATACAATTTTAATCCATTTATCTGACCGTAGTTTGGTGAATTTTGTTATTAATTTATGTCATTGTTGTTTGGTAAATTTATTCGTCAATTTATGTTGTTGTTTGGTAAATTTCCTTACAGGGCACCGAATGCCGATGTTTATTGTTTTGAGTAGAAATTTTAACTTGATTATTAGTAGAAAACATTATGTTGTGAATTATTTAGATTTGAAAGATATTGTTTTACGACGTCCAAGTTCAAGTTTTTTAATGATATGAATTGCAATGTATAAAATTATAAATTGGTGGTAGTGCTTTGGGTTGGTTAGTGATTGGTGATTCAACATTGTGAATATACACATCGCACCAACATTATCATCCACGTCGACCAGTGTTGGATTTTGACGATCAATGTTACATGTCACAATCATTTTATTTGACGATCTTGAAAATTTTTATGGATGTCTTTTGGCGTTCAAAAATTCATATGCGCGTCAAATTTGTGATTGTAATAACTATTACAAAATATATAAATTGTGTTAAATTTAATAGGGATGTTCTTTGTAATATGATATGGACTAATCAATTTCATAGTTTTTCATTTATTCTATTTTCCCACTAGAAATTAATGTTGCATCAATTAATTTGAATATTTATAAACATAGTTAAAATTTATGAGAATATTAAAAGATTATTTCAAATTACAATTTTTTATTTTTTATTGAAAAAAGTGGTAGAAATGACTCTCAAAATCACATTTGCGAACTCGCAATTATGTAGAAAACGAGTTCTAGCTTCCAACTTGTAGACTTCACGTTCAATCTTCAAATTTCACCTTTCTTGCAAAATTCCAAATCCAAGGCATTACTCCACTATCCAATATTTATTTATAAGCAATTAAACAAATGAAAAAACCAATTACAAATTCAAATCAATAAAATAAAGATAGATAAGAAAACAAATAAAGATAAAAAAATAAATTAAACAAAAGTAAATAAAACACAAAATTAATAGATATTTTTATTTTATCAATGAGATAGGAATATGTTCATATTTCATTAACAAGATATTCAATTAATTATATTTGTTATCTTATTTATATTGCAAAGTTTCAATTTTTTGTTTATGTTATTTTTGTCATGAATCCCACAAATTTATAATGTGAATTGTCTATGCAATATATAATTTATTATCATTCTTAATTGTGTGTGTGTGTGTGTGTGTACAATATATGACGGTCAAATTTTAAATATACATGTCATTTTGACACTTAAATTAAATATTCACCTGTCAATCATGGGGTTCACATTTCAAAAGTGGTTGTATTTTGACATCTAAAATGACTAAAACCATCTAAATGCCTTGCATAATCTAACAGTAACGCCAGCTATACCTTTGTTTTGGATCTCCCACTAACTTCACGTACAAATCATATCTTGTCTACTCGAAGTCAATGTGGCCAATTGTGATATAAAGCAAATCAGTGCAATGGAGTGCCAACTACCTACGCGATCGGGATCTGATTTGTGAATGTGAAATATGCACCACTTTAGTCGGATAGTGTAGTGGACATATCGATTATACATTTTCACACAAAGAGGAAGGGGAAGGGAAAGGGAAAGGGAAAGGGAAAGATGGGCGGTGGTAATAGTGAAGTGAGTTTGTGGAGGGTGAGGCATGGAATGGAAGAAAATATATCCGGGCTTGGTGCCTTCCCTTGTTCTGCTCTTGGGTTACCATATGTTTTTATGATACAGTCATCAACACACCCT